>OMPB01095788.1:0-14040 GCA_900312615.1 Stylephorus chordatus | reverse complement strand
TATATATACACCACTAAATGTTATTCAGAAAATATTACTGCTACAGCAATGTTTCATTGGTGGTCATCTGCCATTGAATTTCCTTGTGCAGTTCCTCCTCCAGGTTTGGAGGTCACAATCAAATTGGGAAGGAAATCCTAATGGAATAGTTGACCCAGTTACTCCTGTGTTATAACTTCTCCAAAGGAAAACGAGCACGATTCAAATAATACATATTTGAATATTTGATCCAAAATATGTGAACTCTTATGTATTGTTAATTTAGATTTCCATATACAATATAAAGATGAAAATATTGTAGCTTTGCTATATGTTGGACATCTATCTACTTCTGTTAAAAGTTATCTTCACAAGTGTTAATCAGAATCAGCTTGTGTATACACGCAAGGAACAATCTAGGAACAATGGAAATTAAACGGGTCATTAGCAATGTCTAAAATTCTACCATGAGCAGAATCGCATGATCTAGGTCTCGTTATTTAAAAATGTTTAATAGTTGCCTAATGTGTATTAGGTGTTCATATTTCTTGTACCAATTCCCACTATATAGTTTTTAGAACGTATCTATTCAAAGTAACATAGGGTGCTACTCAGAAATAGACTGCGTGTATGTACTTTACAAATTTTAAATGTGTAGTAGAGTAAAAAAAGAAATCTCATATTTGTTTATTTCAATTGCCACAGATGCTCACAGCTAACAAGTTGTCTGAGAAATTGGTCTAATCTGTTCCCATGCTACCCAGACTACAGGGAATACTGCAGCGCAATATAGAAGCCAGCTATGTCATCAGCAGCTTTCATCATCATGTTGTAATTGGGTAGGGTTTTACTGTAGTAATCAATAGTCATTTATTTTAATGTTCTCTTTTTCCTTGGATTATTGCAGAGAGGAGGGGAGTGACACCTCGGTAAGTTATGACTGAACTACTGTGTATATTCAGTTTGCAAATATATTTAAAAAATATGTTTGCAATAAAATTCATATTAATTCATATTACCATAAAATTAATATTTTATGGTACAAATTGTCTCGTCTGTAATGTCTCTTTTTCATTTAGGTGAAGGTGGAGGGACTGTCCAAGGCAGCGTTAATAAAAAGCCTCTCTCCAAGAGTTATGCTGTCAAGCCGTCTCTTGCCTAAAGGGACCAAGATGAAGGTGAACCTGGAGGACCAGGGTCGTCAAAAAGTGTCCTTCAGCCTCTCTCAGACAAAGAAGCCAATACCAAGCGTGTTTTTTGTCCCTCCCAGCCCTGAGAAGTCGTTTGCTGAATCTGCTTCTGCCTTGACACTTGCGTCCACAGACCCTCAAGACAAACCAGTTCAGAATTTGGACAATAAAACGGAAAAACTGCAGTCACCTACGGTGCCAACATCGTCCACTGAGCTCCTTTCTCCTCATATGTCAGTTTCACCGCCCCCTAAACCTAAAATGGACCTAGGAAAGATGCACTTCAAGAAGCAGATTCTCAGTGTCTCTGTAACTGAGGAGAAATCACCAGCCAGCAATGTGCCACAGGAGCCTAACTCCCCTGAACAACAGGTTCCAATTAAATCTCCTTTGGACGTTGGAGCAGAATTGTCTTCACCCCTGTTTCAGATTAACAATGATTTCTCAACTGACAGTGCTCACACAGAAGCCTCTGAGATAAGGGGAACCCATAGCCTCAATAAGCCAACAGACTGTTTAGGAAGGGATGGTGAGACATCCAATAACATTCAGCAGGATAATACAGTAAACAAAAGGAAAACCAGGTCTCAGGCTCGAAGTGCTCCTCCTGGCTCAGAATCTGACGGTGATAGCTCCAAGATGTCTTCCAGCCACAAGGTAACAGAACCTAAAAGTAAAACATTAGAGTGTAGGAGCAAGGCGGAAAAAAAGTCTTCCTCTGGTTCAAATGTCGATGAAAAGGAAACTTCCTCCAAGCACTCGGAGAACCACGAAAGGTCCTCCAGTTACTCAAAATCAGACCGGGATTCAAGGCATGTGTCATCTCGTTCGTCCCGTTCAGAGAAGGAGCGCAGGAGGTCCAGGTCTAGAACAAGGTCTAGATCAAGAGGATCTAGGACCGGATCGTCCCACTCAAGATCTGATCGGTCCAGATGCGACAGGGGATCAAGATCCGATAGGTCATACTATCATGATTCTGATCGGAGGTCACACAGGAACTCGCCCAGAAGAGACAGGAGGTCCTCTCGCTCCCGCACTGACAGGAACAGGGATAGTTCTGACTCTGAAGATGACCATAGGAGGAATCGCACTAGGATAAATGACTCGAGTAGATCATCAGTCCATTCCAGCTCGCAAAAGGACTCAAAATTGTCGTCTTACTCAAAATCTGAGAAGGATTCTAAAGTTGTAGATGCTCCTCACTCATCTGAGATTGATAAAAGAACACAGCCATCAAGGTCTGAGAGGGCTTTGAGGAGAACTTCAGACTCTGATTCCCACCGAAAGCGCTCTCCTGAAGTCGAGTCCCACCACCGTAAATCTGACACGCATCACAAATCACAGACTAGTGTTAAATCGACCTACTCTAGTCACTCCCAGTCTTCTGATAGAAGAAGACAAAGAAGCTCTTCATGTGACTCTGAGGCAGATCAAAAAAGGAGGTTGCAGATCTCTGACAGGAGCTCAGCTTCTGAGGGTACATGTTTAAACTCCCTGAAGAAGACAAGTCAGGAGTCAAGAGAAATGAACCCCTCCAAATCCACCTCCAAAAAATCAGTAATTGATAGACAATCAAAAGACCCATTTAACAGTCCTAATATGATACAAATACATTTAAGCACTACAGAATCCCACTCTTTTAATGAAAAAGAAAATGATGCATGCCAGACAACAGAACATTTTAACAAGGAGCATTATAACAAGTCCAAGGAGGTAGTCTCTTCTCTCCAAAAGGACTTGCAAGAACCCTCTTCCAAAAGATTAAAAACTGATTCCAGTCTTCAAAATGAGAACACTTCAAGTGGAGGTCTGACTCTTGTTAGTGTGACCCAAGGAAACATGGCTAACGCTAAAGATACGATCAGTACCCACAAGGTACCACACGTGGACTCTAGTGTGATTACCAATAATTCATGCAGTAATAATGCCAATACAGTTTCCAGCGAAGACACAAGGGATTTTCAGATTTCATTGGAGCCCAACTCCTCAGTTGGTGCAGTAAATGCATCTGCTGCAGACAACCTGCTACAGAGCGCTAACTCGGAGGATATTCAGCTAACAAAATATGTAACTGTCAACATACAGCCTTGCACAAGTTTGCCTCAAAATTGTCAATCGTCACACCTGTCTAAGTCTGAGATTCCCTTGTTACCTACAAGTGGACAGCAACTTCCAGACACAGCTAAGAAAGCCGGCACTAATGCAAAGAAGTCTCGTTGGGATATTGTTGGACAGGACACCTCAGACAGTGATAATTCACAGAGGTTGCCATGTACAGATAGCAAACCTACTGTTAAAAAGGTAATCTCAGTAAAACAAATAGAGTTCTCAAAAGAAGTTAACCCTCAAGTTGTGCAACAACAAGACGAAACACATTCAAAAATGGCGGAGGGCAAAGGGATCACAAAGCATGGAAGCATTTCTCACAGCGCATCTTCTTCCAAGTGTTCACTTCAAGACCAAAATGATGCAGACGCACATCTCACTGATTCCACTAACTTGAAGCCCCCTGTTGCTGAAAACATGCCTGAGCATCACCTTACCTCAGAAATCAACAAAGCTACTGACACACAACATTGTGTTGTTGATGAAGAAAAAGGTGACATTTCTTTCCAGAGGACGCCATTGAAGAGGGAATTGGTAGATGTGGGTGAATCCGGAGGCCTCAGCAGCGACAGCGATGACTCTGAGTACGATTCTGACTGTGGACAGGCAATTAAACGCTTACACTCCATTGTAGTTGTACCAAAAAAATCCATATCGCACGATCCTGCAGCCCCATCAAGCAGTCCAATGAGTAGTTCAGAAGAGGACCGTGGCAAGGACTTGAATCACCGTAATAATCAGAAAACCGGTGAACTCTCGAATCAAATCGGTTTTCAACAGAGGCGTCAAAGTCTTTCCTCTGCATGTGAAGAAGTCGAAGGTACTGGTACTCAAGTTATTGCTTCCCCTCGTGAAATGATGTGTCAGTCCCAGAGTAACATGATTGATAGTACTAGTCAGTCAGAGGGATCAAACTCTGTCAATGCCCATCCATATAAGGATCCTTATAAAAATCTTGAAGAAAGGCTAAAGGCCAGTGCAACAGTGAACCAGATTTCTGCCCACAGCCATGAGAGTTTGAAACCACCTGAGCAGGGACATGGGCATCATTATCTAAGTGGACTTGATGGGCAAATGCTTCAACATTACCACAATGAAGACTTGTCAATAAATAATATTGTCAACTGCAACAATGGACTAGGCATGAGTTGGGAGTTCCCTCAGTCAGAGCAGCCCAGCAGTACATACCAGCAGCCTGATAGCAGTTATGGGCAACAGTTACTCAACCCCCAGCAGATGGGAATCCCTCCCCTAGGGCTGGAGTACAGGCAGAATAATCCCTCCTGGACCCCTCAACCTCCCGTCATGCCAACCAGCCGACCACCCTACCTCCATATGCCTCAACATTATCATGAACCTCTAGGTCAAGTCCATCCCGACTCTCTGACCAACGATCATGACGATGACAATGGCCACAAAGCGTTGGCTCAAAGTAAATTATTTTCGGAATGCAACGGGCCTAACGCACTAGCTTCATCTGCCTTTGTCCAAGCCAATGAAATAAGCAGCAACAGCAGGGGCTCTGCTATTGCAGATCTCCAAAAGGATAACTCTCTCAGACCCCACAGAAGCAGAGGCCCTCCCAAAAAGAGGCGTCCGGAGATGGAGTCCGATTCAGACAACGAGGCAGAACCTGGGCCCACAGGCAAGCGAGAGCGTCAGGGAGAAAGTGATTTCTATAAGGACACTCCTGCAAAGGCTGAGGTGTGCCTTCCTTTGCTCACCCTGAAAGACTTTCAAGATTCCAATAAATGGAGAGAGTTTTCCAAATATAAAAAGATGCCACCGTATTTTGACCTAATTGAAGAGAACCTGTACCTTACTGAACGGTAAGGGTGTATTTTTGGCATGTTCCAATAGTAAATGTCAATCTCTAAAGAAAGTCATTATTTGTTTAAGATCTTTTTTACAGTATATTCCTAAAAATATTCTTAGTCCCACATTTAACGGATAGCTTAACCTGGCCTTAAAATCTTCCGCCAAGACAAGAAAAGTGAAATGGATCTTATGGTCTTTTATCTCCTTGATTTTCCTTTTTATTTTTATTTTTTTAAATTTTTTTTTACACTTTTAATGCATTTTTAATCTACTGTAAAGTGACCTAATAAATATTTATTTATTATTATTTGTACAGAAAGAAGAGCAAATCTCATCGTGATATCAAACGAATGCAGTGCGAGTGCTCGATGTTGTCCAGAGAGGAGCGTTGTCGTGGAGTGTTGGCCTGTGGTGAAGACTGCCTGAACAGACTGTTGATGATTGAGTGGTGAGGTGTTTTTTAATAGTTTTACTACAATGTTGGATGTGGTAGTTGCATCTAATTTATTTTATCCTATTTAACTGCTAGGATAGCTAGGGTCTATGTATATAAAATAATTAACAACGTGAAATATTGAGAGGCAAAGAAAATGTTTTTTAGTCCTTACATTTGTGATCAAGCATTCACTTCCATTCATTACACATGAATGCTAACCAGCTGATCTGTAATGTGAATTTGGACAGGCTTTTGTGCATTTTGAGCCAAAATTGTGATATTCAGTGTGGTTATCAAATGGGAGGAAAGGAATGGAAACTAGGGATGTTAATGATGAATGATTAAGCGATTAATCGCAGTTAAGAATTTAACCGATTAAAAATGTATATTAACTGACAATGTACTGAACTGTTTTGTGTACCATTTCTCTGGAGCTCACATTATATTAACTTGCATAACACAAGAGGGCGTACTTCACCTTTGCAGATTTTCCTTTTATACAGTAGCAGCACTTTGTTTATTTAAAAAATGGGTTTGGTTTGGTTCTGTATTGTTAGTCTGGAAATGGCATTAGGCTAATTGTGCTCCATTTGACATTGTTTTGTTTGGCGCCATTTGTTATATAACGACAGGTGGCCATTTCGAATCGGAGCCTTATTGTTCTATTATTATGTTTGTTTAAATTGTTTGTCCTTCATTAATTAATGTTTCACATAACTAATGTGCCACTAGAATTGTTTAAATAAAACGTGTTGAATGATTTATTAATGATTAATCGATTGATTAACATGTTCAACTATCGGTTAAGGAAAGGACATTTGCAACGCTAATGGAAACTGTTAGTAGATATTGCAAAAAAAATTGCACGCCGGGAATTTCCAATGCAAGCTCTTAATCGTAGGATGGTTCTTCACTTTGATTTAAAATCCCTTTCTTCAAATATTTCCTGTAGCTCATCGCGGTGCCTCAACGGACACTACTGCTCTAATCGACGCTTTCAGATGAAACAACACGCTGACTTTGAGGTTATTCTCACAGAAGACAAGGGCTGGGGACTAAGAGCAGCTAAAGATCTCCCTGAGTAAGACTTTATCAGTGCTACTACATGAGCATTATATGGTGGAAAAGGCAAACCGACCAAGCACGTAATTTCCTTACCCGATTATCATTTCAGAAACACTTTTGTTCTTGAATACTGTGGCGAGGTACTGGACCACAAAGAGTTCAAAACAAGGGTGAAGGAGTATGCTCGGATGAAGAACATCCACTACTATTTCATGGCACTAAAAAATAATGAGGTGTGTATTTTTTTATTTTTAGTTAACCTTTATTTACCCAGGCAAGCAAGTAAGAACAACTTCTTATATACAAAAGCAGCCTGAATAAAACATGCAAATGTTTGTTTGTTTTTTGATCGTTATGTGGCGGTAATTGTCTCATCGCTAGCGAATATTTAACATTGCCTTTTGTGCGTTTAGATCATTGATGCAACACTGAAGGGTAACTGCTCGCGCTTCATGAACCATAGCTGTGAGCCAAACTGTGAGACCCAAAAGGTAAATCAGCTGGGGGCTATTCTAGGTTCATTAAAGGTTCATCTCAAAGGTATTGGTAACTTTAATTGTTTCCTTCTCCCTTCCAGTGGACCGTTAACGGTCAACTTAGGGTTGGCTTCTTCACCACCAAAGCGGTCTCCGCAGGAACAGAACTGACTTTTGATTACCAGTTCCAAAGATATGGGTGAGTGATTCAAGGCAGCAGTGTTTTAAAGGTTTTATTCTGTATTCTGTTCTAGCTTTGTTGTGTTTTACTTGCAAACGCATACGTCGCGGTTTATAAACTGACCCAAATGTTTCCTGTTTGTTTAACTTGTGCTCACCAGTAAAGAGGCTCAGAAATGCTTCTGTGGAGCGCCTAGCTGCAGAGGTTTTCTCGGTGGGGAGAACAGAGTTAGTGTTCGAGCTGCAGGAGGGAAGATGAAGAAGGAGCGCCCTCGAAAGAAGGACACAGTGAGCGCCCTCACCACGGTCAGTGTTTAGAAGGACACAGTGAGCACCCTCACCATGGTCAGTGTTTAGAAGGACACAGTGAGCGCCCTCACCACGGTCAGTGTTTAGAAGGACACAGTGAGCGCCCTCACCACGGTCAGTGTTTAGAAGGACACAGTGAGAGCCCTCACCACGCTCAGTTTTGAGCTCCAATTTGATAATTGTCATCTCTTCCAAAGGCCTTTGAAAGTACAAAACATTCCCCTCTTCAGCTACAGTCATAACTGTTACTGGGTCAGGTCTGCACAGGGTAAAGGGTAATTGCTGTGAGAGCCCCAGTGACTGGTCCATTCCATAAATAACAATTGAAACACAAAAGAGGGTTGCTTAAGACTCCTCTTCCATTTCTTGTCCAGGGTTAATCTCCGTTAACACGTTATTGTCTTGTGTTCAACCTTTAATAACAATTATCTTTTAAAGAGGTTGCCAGGTAAATATATTTTTCCTTTATTAAATGGAGTGATGGTTTAATGCAGTGTCTTTTTTTATTATTAATCTTTTTAGTTAGATGAGGAGCTTGAGGCACTATTGGAGAACGGAGAAGGCCTTTCTGATGAAAAAGAGGTGGTGGCTCTTTGTAGGCTGATGGTCCGCGTGGAAACCACGGAGCAGAAGCAGCTCTGTCTCAAGCTCATTCAAGTGAGAATGACCCTCCTTTCTTTTAACATAGCCTTTTTTCGTGGCTGTTTTTGTGACACGGCTTTTTTGCTTTACAGCTTCCTTAAATGTAGTAATCGGCATATAAATGTGTTTCACAGGATACTCAAAATCCCTCTTGCTTGAAGCAGTTTCTAGACCATCACGGTTTGTCTTTGCTGTGGATATTCATGGTAGAGCTGTCTGAAGCCAAGGGCAACTGTTCCAACGTAATAAAGCTGCAGTTTGAGGTAACATTTTGTGCGGAAAAATCACAATGAAGCCAGTTGAGTTTGAGACTTAATGACAATGGAAGTTTTTTTCCCCACTTGATTTAATGTTATGATTCTCTGTTGCTCTGTTCAGATTATAAAGACCCTATCTGTCCTGCCCATTTCTACTAAAAACATGTTGGAGGAGAGCAAAGTCTTGACCTTCATTCAGCGATGGGCCCAGACCCATGCACTGCCACAGCCTGCTGAGATGGATGGCTACTCCAGTGAGAACACCTCACGCGCTCAGACCCCCCTTAACACTCCCGACGGTTCCACCACCAAACTTGGACCAGAGTTGGAGAGCGACACCCCAAAACGTGCCGTGTACCGCCGCCTCAAAATTATCAGTGAAAACAGTCTGGACAGTGCACTCTCTGATGCCAGTAAGGTATCTGACGGGAAGGAGGAGGAGGAGGAGGAGGAGGACGAAGAGGAGGATGAATGCTCCCACGCTCCGCTGCCAGAAAGCATGGAGGATAAAGCAGACCCTCCAAGTGAAGTTGAGAATCCGGTCAAGGAGGCAATTGAAGAGCCAGTGGAAGATCTGAAGGGAGAGGTGCAAGCGGAGCCTGCATCCAATCAAAGCGTCCCGCCTCCGCCTCCAGCGGAGGAAACGAAGACACGGGAAGAACCGGAGAAAACCGAAGAGACGGCGATGGAGACGGAAGACGTTGACATGAAAGAGGAAGCTGTTGATCAGAGTGAAGCAGTTGAGGGTCTGGAGAAGAGGAGTGAAGAACATGTGGAAAAAATGGAGGAGCAAACTGTTCAGACGGAGGAGGAGGAGGGTGCAGGGGTGGAGCAAGAGCAGGTTGTCACTGAAACCCAAGAGACGACAACCCAGTCCGACCAGACGGAACTGACTGAGGCCCTATCCAAGTCCTCGGCAGAACAAGATGGCAGCCAGGAAGAAGATTCTGAGGTTGAGAAGGCGGTGACCATCGAGGAGCAGCCAGGCGAACCCCAGGACTGTGCTACCGTCGATGACCCTCAAAGCTCCGAGGCCCCGGAGAGCAACACCACTCCAGAAGCCACGATCGCCCCCGTGGAGCCTTCAGTAGTAGGGACTCCGTCTCAGGATGAAGAGGAGGGGGTCTCCGATGTGGAAAGTGAGAGAAGCCAGGAGCCTCAAATTAGCGTTGTGGACATTAGTGGCATGGCTGCCAGGCTCCTTGACAGCTGGAAAGACCTAAAGGCAAGATGTTCCAAGGCACTTTCATGCATGTACACACAAATCCTACTAAAATTGCTTGGATATTTTGTTTTATGGCCTGAAGCTAAACTTGAGTGCTTGACTGTTTTAGGAAGTGTACAGGATACCAAAGAAAAGTCAAGTGGAAAAAGAAACAAATGGTAGGTTTATATGTTTTTTTAATTACAACTGGTAGGTTTTCATTTTTATTTATTACAAATGGTAGGCTTATCTTCATTCTTTTGTGTATGGCTTTTGTCTTTATTACAGAGCGAAGCCGAGATCGAGACATAGCTTCGACACCACGCACTGCCTCTGGTAGCCGGGAAAGAGAGCGCGAGAAAGACCGGGAGCGGGATAGGGACAGAGAGCGCGACCGGGATTACGACCGAGACCGAGAGAGGGACAGAGACTGGGACCGGGAGCGCGACCGGGACCGGGCCTCGGAAAAAACGACACGCAGCGTGGAGCGACGAAGGAGACGCTCCAGCTCCCCGCCGTCCACGTCCTACGAGAGGAGCAGACGAGCAGAGGAACGGTAAGGGCCATCAACATGGGGAGCGCTGTGCTGTCCAGTAAGAGCGGGCCTTCAGCTGACATATGTGCCCTTTCTTTGCATGCCAAGGTTCGAGCCCTCCAACAGCAACAAGACGCCACGGGGGGTAGCAAAGGAGCGCAACAAGCTGTCCACGGAGGAACGTAGGAAGCTGTTTGAGCAGGAGGTGGCCCAGCGAGAAGCGCAGAAACAGCAGCAGCTTCAGCAGCAACAGCTGCAGACTATGGCCTACGATCCCAATCTGGCTTATGCCTCTAGTCCTGGCTTCATCACCTACCCTCCTGGGTACCCCATACAGACGTTTGTGGACCCCACCAACCCCAATGCAGGCAAGGTATTGCTCCCCACCCCTCCCGTAGAGCCTATGGTTGGCACACTGAATTACGAACAAACACCTCCGCAGCCTCTCATCTCAGAGCTGGGTTTGCCCGCTCCTTCTTCCACAACCCAGGCACCTTCCGTCTCCCAGCACATCACCGCCAACCCCCTGGAGCTCAGCGCTGGCAATCCCCAGCACTATGCCCCACCCACTGTAGCAGCCCAGGACCCGGGGGTGGCGGTCCTCTCTGTTCCCGCCCAGACAGCCACACAGGTACAGGGCCAGCACGCAGGAAGCTACACCACGCTGTGGGACCCTACCACGCAGCAGGCGGTCACTGTGCAGACCCAGCCAGCGCAGCAGTACGCTGTACCTCCAGCACCGGCTCAGACACAGACGGCCATCTACTACCAGGGCCAGCCCTGTCAGACCATCTACAGTATCCCCGCGGGCTACCCTCAGGCCAACACTCCTGTCATACAGGTAAAGTCGCGTTCATTGTACGCCTCATCTCCTCGTTTCGTTTACGTCATATTATCTTTTTTAAACGTGTAATTACAAGCGTCTTAAAAATGGCAGAAGCTGTTTTAAAGTTACCCTTCATAATGTCTGGGAATATCTAAAACATGTGATTGTGTTTTATGTTTGTGAAGGCATACACAGAGCCCCCTCCAAGCTATTTACATGGCCAGCCTGTTTACACAGGCCACCAGCAGGGAGTGGTGGTCCAGCAGGGAGGAACGGTCACCACCATCGTTACTTCCCAAACTGTACAACAGGTAACGCATTTGTGATTTCCCCCCATCTTTCAGGTTTATGGGACATGGAGTATACAACATGTCTTAATTGGATTGTATTGTATAGGAAAGGCAAAAATAAGCCTTGCGCTTCTACCTATTCCTTTTTCAGTCATTATTTGCGGAAATGTTATTTTACTGTGTGAAAAGGTTTTTGTGCATTATAATTTATTATGACCGAAATAAACCATTTCATTCATTCATTCATTCAATTTATCATTTAAATTCATTTTTATTTGTATTTTTTTATTTGGTGTTACAAAAAAAAAGGCCTGCTCTTGTTTTCTTGAGCAATACTTCATTCTAGCCAGAAGGGGGAGATGGTGATGAATAAAAAAAATAAGTGCTGGTTTTGGCAACACACAAGCAATAGAATTGGATTGAAATCCCATTAAAAGATGGATATGGTTTCGGATGGTAATCATTATCTAATTTGAAAATGCTCTTAATTTTGACATGTTGGAATTTGTAAAACTTAAATTATGCTTTTAATGGAACATAGCTTTACACAAACAATTCTTCTCCAAGAAAAAAATACCAAGTTTTACAATGCAACAAATTGATTTATTGTTGTATTATTATTAACACTTTTTTTTTTTTTTTTGAATCCTCCTTTGTTCTGCCAGGAGATGATTGTACCCAACAATGTGATAGACCTTCCCCCTCCGTCTCCACCCAAACCCAAAACTATCGTTCTACCTCCCAGCTGGAAAGTGGCAAGGGACCCCGAAGGCAAGATCTACTACTACCATGTGGCCACCAGGTTGGTAGAACGCCGTCCGTCACTGGCCTTCGTCCGTAGGTGGCCGTCTGTTGTGCTCTTTAAAGCCGTTATCCGTTTCTTTTTGCGACGCCATCTTCTGTGCCTCAGGCAAACCCAGTGGGATCCTCCGACGTGGGATGGGAGCAGTGACAGTGCCGGCATGGACCTCGAGTCCGAGATGGACCTGGGGACCCCTACCTATGACGAGAACCCCTCTAAGGTTAGAATGTAGCATGTTGACCCCTCTAAACGGGCCATGGGTCTTCACATTTCAATTCTTCAACAGCAGAAAGTCGATGGATAATATGCTAATATGATTCATGCTAAATGCATTGTTATAGATATGACCTCATCTGACAGTGCGAAATAATACTCTTTGCTGTTTATTTGATTCCCAGTATGTTTGTGCTTGGATGCAAGGCATGATTATAGTGTTTGTCCCTGAGGTAATTCAAGATGCTGCTGGAGTGATTGCTTTCAGCTGTGGGACGCTCTGAAACAGGATATATAGAAGAGGCGGAAGAAAAAATCCACAGTTCCATGGAGGTTTTGACGAGTGTGACTCGGACAATATTATCTTTCCATTTGAAAGAGGCAAATTTAGGAGAATTGATATTAGCAAATGGTAATGAATAGGGGAGAATTTATAGTAATGTTTTACAAGCGTCCCAGGGCACCCCTCCGCTTAGGACAGCTGTCCGTCCCCCTAGTCCCCTGGGCCGCTCGGGGAGGGGCGGCTTGGCTCGGCTCATCACTATTCCCTCGCTCTCGGTGCCTTTCTCTTCCTGAGCCTCTCTTCTGCCTTTGATGATAATGGGTAGCAGCTGGGAGACCTTCCATTGGTTTATTTGCGGTTTCTTGTTTTATCGTCTAAATGGGGAAGTGTCCCCTTTGTCTCTGGGATCAGTTTGTTGAATGTGATGTGACAAAAACACAAAAGAGATCTTATTTTATTTTTCGTCTAGGTGATGGACGATGCCCACCAACAACAAGATGTCGTACAGATTCTTTCCCCACATTTATTTATGAAAGTCTCCCTCATCCCCTCCAGATTGTTTTTTTTTTTCTACATGCATCTGTTCATTGTTTTTCAACTGTTCTGTCACTGTGTTCCTGTCCTTGGCAACATGTACATGCATGTAGTGCAGGGCACATAGAAAAAATGAACACTATTTGCTTGTCCTTCATACATGCCACCCCGGCGTGGGGCATAGGCCTTCAGCTGTTGTCCTGCTGCCTTTGTTGCGGAGCGCCACAGCTGGAGGGGTGTGCCTTCTGGCGGGATGTCAGTGCTTTGTGGGGCTCCCGCGGGGGCAGCGCCTGCTGACCAGACGTTGTTTGTTGCCATGTTGACCTTGAAGGCCGTGGCAATTTCTCATGTTTCGTTGAGATGGATGAGTCGCGTGGTCGTGGTCAAACCCAGTCAACCCTGGCATTTGATCTGTGAAATCTCACTTCTACCAATGCCCTTGTTGTCTGCTGTCACAGCTAAGGAAACATGGTGTTTTGTTTTCTGGTAGGAGAAGGCTATAGCAAAAGGATTCGTTTGGGCATAGGTTAAAAAGTAAATCCCGATTTTCATTTAAAATAAAATGGTAGGCCTTTAAAGGAAAGCGTGGAATTTGACATTTCTGTCCCCTGTTTTGATTGAACAGTTCTCCACAAAGACTGCTGAGGCCGACACTTCCAGTGAGCTGGCTAAAAAGAGCAAAGAGACATTCCGCAAAGAGGTGGGCTTGTACTTAACGATTCTTGAGTTGAATCTCCCAATATAGGTTCAGTACAATGTATGCGAATACTAATATATCTTTTAAATACTAATTACGTCAGTGGGATATTTGGTTGATATAGATATAAGTGGAATTTTAACATATTGTACTGTGTGTGTGTGTGTGTGTGTGTGTGTGTGTGTGTGTGTGTGTGTG
>OMPB01095624.1:0-15267 GCA_900312615.1 Stylephorus chordatus | reverse complement strand
CATGGATTCTGCTGCTTCCTCCATCTCATCAAGCACCGCGTGGTGTTAGGAGGGGATATCAGCCCTGACAGTTGTAGAGCACACACACACACAATATCACTGATGCACGCACATACACACATTATGCTCAGGAATGTACATGCACGCAGACACACACACACGCACACACACACACATTATGCTCAGGAATGTACATGCACGCAGACACACACACGCACACACACACATATACTCAGGAATGTACACGCACGTAGACACACACACACACACACACACAGGGCCACATGTGGGGAGATGGGCAGGCCTACCCGCAGTGGGCCCTCTGGCTACAGACTTGTTTGTAGAGCTATTCTGCATTTACATATTTCTAAGAAAAGATCATTCTGGATACCCTATGTGGAGTAGCTCTCACTCACACACCCATAATATGGGCATATTATGCACACACATGCACTGTCAACCCAACCCAGCCTGTAACTGGTTACCTAGTTACTTGGTTACCTGGTTACCCAACAATGCCCAGTCACTGTCAGCAGAACCCAACATATGGCTGGTTACCTGGTGACCTAGCAATGCCCAGTCACTGTCAACACAACCCACAAGTAGCTGGTTACCTAGTGATGCCCAGTCACTGTCAACAGAACCCACAAGTAGCTGGTTACCTAGTGATGCCCAGTCACTGTCAACAGAACCCACAAGTAGCTGGTTACCTAGTGATGCCCAGTCACTGTCAACAGAACCCACAAGTAGCTGAGTAGCTGGTTACCTGTATAGTGGTTTCTTTTAGCACAATTAAAATTAAAAAAGTACTCCTTTCAAATAGCCACTGTCTAAGCTGCAGTGGGGTTAATGACACAATCCAAGCTAAAGCAAACTTGGAGGTCCAGATTTAGAATTCAGACAAAAAAGGCATTTATTATGCATTAACGTTCAACAAAAATATTATCCGTGGCTCATCAACATGATAAACAAAAGATGGTGACGATAATTTTCAGTAATGGTTTGCAGTAGTTTGTGGTAATTGTTTGTGGTCAAAAAGCTTCTAACTAGGATTCTCTACCAGGTGCCCCAGCCTGCAGGTAATTAAATAGACACTTCCTATTGCAGACCCAGAATCAGCCAAAAAGAGGAGCTTTCTAGAGGTATACCCTGGTAACCCAGGTAAGTAAAACATTAATATTCAGATTCACACTTCCACAAACTATAATTCCATATTTCTGTTTTTCTTTACATTTTCATTTTTCAGGTCAAATCTATTTAAAGTTCATTGTGGCCCCCAACAACCTGGTTACCTAGCGATGCCTTGCTCTATGCCTCTAGCTACTGAGCTACACAGGGAATAGAACCTCTAAGCATGGAAGTGTTAGTGGCTTGCTCTACACCAGCATTTCCCAACCTCGGGGTCACCTGAAATTCAAATGGGGTCATCTGAAATATCTTATACAAAAATATATGTACACAAAATAAAATAAAAAATTAAAAAATAAAAATTAGCCAACTAATCGGATCCTTCATGAAAATCGACTTAAAATAAGTGTAAATGATCTGTCTGATTGACGTAACCATGCTTGACCAAGTTACGCATCGTTCAAATCAAACCGAAGCGCAAAGTTAGCGGAGCAAGTGAATTAGCACAGAAATTAGGAAACATTGTAACATTGAAACGTCGCCCCCCTGTGACGACATCTGTAAGTGAACCTGAGTAACATCCATCAAGAAGGTGAAAATCCTTCCTGCGGTATGGATTTACCAGAGTAATGGAAAACAACGAGGAAAGGCCTAAATGCCTCCTATGTGGAAACGTACTATCCAGTGAGAGCATGAAACCAAACAAACTTAAAATACATTTTGAGGCAACACAAAGAATATGCTGGCAAGCCAATATGTTTCTTCGGAAGGAAATGTGTCGAGCTGGACAAGCAGCGAACGTACTTCAAGAGGGCAACGATGGTTAACGAGCGAGCTTTGAAACCATCGTTTGAGGTGGTCTAACTTGTTGCAAAGGCTATGAAGCCACACAAAATTGCAGAGACTTTGATATTAGCTGGCATTGAAATGGTAAAAACAATGTGTGGGGAGGAAGCAGCAGACAATACCACTGTCTGATAACAGTGAAAAGAAGAAGTTGGACCCCCTCCAGTTTGCCTACCAACCCCGACTTGGAGTGGAGGACGCCATCATCTACCTGATCAACCGTGCTTACGCCCACCTGGACAAACCGGCGAGCACTATGAGGGTCGTGTTCTTTGACTTCTCCAGTGCTTTCAACACCATCAGGCTGGCACTACTATGTGAGAAGCTGACAGTGATGCAGGTGGATGCCCCCGTTGTGTCCTGGATTGTTGACTACCTGCCTGGCAGACCACAGTTTGTGCGCTTGCAGGACTGCGTGTCGGACAGAGTGGTCAGCAACACTGGGGCGCCACAGGGGACAGTCCTCTCTCCCTTCTTCTTCACCATCTACACCACGGAGTTCAACTATCAGACAGTCTTGCCATCTCCAGAGGTTCTCTGATGACTCTGCTATAGTTGGATGTATCAAAAATGGTGAGGAAGGCGAGTATCGGGAGGTGGTGGGAACTTTGTCACATGGTGTGAGCAAAACCACCTGCAGCTCAATGTGACAAAGACTAAGGAATTGGTCGTGGACCTGAGGAGGGCCAAGTCGCCGGTGACCCCTGTTTCCATCAATGGGGTCAGTGTGGAGTGTGAAGTCTGCTCCCTTACCTGTTACATTGTCAGCATCCTCCATCTTGGCAGCAGTAGAATCAGGACTGATGTTCTCTTGTCATTCCCCGTCAATAGACCCTTTTCAGTTTCTGGTGTCTGATGTCCCTCCCCGGCATTGAGGATCTGCACCTGCAGCTGCATTTCAATGGTCTCCTGCAGGATGTCCTGCAGCACCTCCAGGTACATTTCATCCATCACCTGCAGGTTCTCAATCATGTCCAGGGTCATTCCCTTGATCAACTGCAGGGTCTCCAGCAGTGGGTCCTCTGTGATACAACTTAGTGACTGTCAGGTGAGGAGAAGCCATGCATGGCAGAGAGGACCACTTGTCCATAGGCCAATAAGAGCTTAGCAACCATAACTAACCCAGTGGAGGTTTCCGGGGTTACAGGTTGTGGCTGGCTAGATGGGAACAAGCCATCCCTGGCAGACATCCGTTAGCTACATGTATTAGCATAGTGGTTTGAAATTAGCAGGGGAACAAAACATTTTGCCTGAGAAACTACAATTTAAAATAATATCTAATATTATATAACTAAGTCTAATATAAATCTAAGTAATATTATTTTATCTGCAATAGTATGTAAGTACTAAACAAAATAGTATTGGTCAAAATGTTTACGTTTTTCTCTCTAGAATGTGCATGCCATTTGGTACCTGTGGTACCTATTATAACCAGCTTTTTAAGGCAGCTTTTTGAGGAGTTTTCCCAGTTATGGCATAGATGCTTTAGGGCCCTCCTCGTTTCCAGATCGATTGATGGTTGATATGTGTTGCTGCGATAAATGAGTGTGCTGCGCTTAGCTGCGAAAAGCTTGCAAAGCCACATCAATTTCACTAGAGCATACACAAATAAATATTTTTCAAATAGTTTGGATTTTCATTGAAATAACTACAGACATGAGGAAAGCCAACATCCAAATGGAGTCTTATATTTAACCCCCATGCACTGGAATTGGAAAAGGGCATTTTCCAAAGTTTTTCCATTTCTAAATTCAAAATCACACAAGGAAACACTTCAGATTGATGGACCATTTAATGATCTGTAGAAGTATGTTAAACAAACATTTATTTTACATTTTAATTGTCCTCATAGAGGAACAGCAAAATACACCCAAAATGAAGAATGATCAAAAGACAAAGTTTTAAATGTAATCACGTTTTTCTTTTGTCTATTTTCTTCTCAATTGCTTATAAAAAAATGAAATAAATAAGATAGAAGCGCCTTCAACATAACCCTTGAGACTGGTCTGAAGTCATAGAAATATTTACACCACAAATAATGTCAAGCATGGTTTACTTTCAGCATCGCAACTAGCTTAAGTCTCTTCAAAGTGGCTTTGTTTTGTTGGACAAAACAAAAATGAGGACCCAGAAAAGAGACAATGGCATGGAAACATATTTGATACATCCTTTGAAAATAATAATAAAAAATAAATAAAATAAAAAGTCAGTTTTCCTTCAAGTTTTTTTTTTTTTTACTACGTACGAATTGAAGATGTATCATGCAGTTGGTAGTATCTAAAAAGATCAGCAGGGGGCAGTAGAGGACAACAGATACGAGAGGAAATGAAAGACGGTGCACTAACCATATCGAACAAGCGACAACGCAACTCTTACGTAACTGTTTCTGCAGCCGTATACGCGTCAGTGCCGTGGAGTTGGGTTCATGTACGATAGTAAAAGAGTTGGATTGATTTCTACTGCTTCATCTGAGTGGTAAATACAAAGTCGCATATGAAAATAGGTTATAATCAATCATACATTGCGCTTGTGTTAACAATTGCAAAATACATTTTGGCACCGTCAATTTAAAAAACATTACCACTCTGGGATCTAGTAGGGCTTCTAGTCTAGTCTCCATCCTCCTGCTGCACCAAAAACAAACAAAGATTGAACATTGAAAGTTAAGTTGGAAAATAATCCACTTGGTCTCTCCCAACATCTTTAAATATTTATAATATTTACAATTTCACAAATGTCCAATAACCTCAGGCTTGAAGAACAACCAAATAAAAATAAACAAATATTCTTTATATAGTCCCCTGTTGAGGCATTGAGTGTAAACCATACAACTTGGTTAGTCCCCGTGGGAGGTCGTGGGGAGAGGACCCCCCTTGAGGATTGACTCCAGAAATAAAGATGAAGGAATTTGGCGGCAAATGGAGAACAAGCAATAGATAGGTTGATCGATTGATTGATTGGTTGGTTGATTGCTTGATCAGGTTCAGCTTCCTGGCACATGGTCGTCTTTCTTGCTTAAGCATTGTGGATCAGTGGATTATTCATTTATAACACAAATCTGTACAAAGTTCACAAGTTGTTTTTTTTTTTTTACATAACATAGTGCAATGACTGATCCAAATTGGGTCTCTATAAAACAAAAAATTGACAATCTTTTTTTCTTTTAGCAAAGTAAAAATATCCCTTAATATCTCCTTACGTTGCTTCAACCCCTTTACTGTCCACGTCACCTCCAGAAATGGCAAAAATCAAGTTGATCATCATGAATCCCGACGCCGTCCATCCCCTATAAAGAGTTTGTTTTTGTTTTTGAATTAAAAAGGTGGATGGGTGACTTAAGGACCCGGTGAAGAGAAAAAGAAAAAGTGAGTGCATGCTTAAATAAAATAACATTTAAAATGATAAGAAAAGTCAAATCTATGACAAAAGTATTCCCAGTTGATAAAAAAAACTGTACGAGTCTTTAGGAGGCTGGTGTTGGCTTCAGGACATAAAAAAAACACCCCGATGTAGACGAGTTTACACCGATGCAATGACAATCATGAGGTGTGGGCAGATGCTAGATATGCTGTTGAGGAGGTCAGGAGCCATATGTGACAGGTGGCCCTCAGAGAAGTCGCATGGTGGGAAAATCTGTACTACAAAGGCTGGCTGTGGACACAAAGGTATGCTAGGGTCAGAGCGTGATCTTAGGTGGATATCAACATTAATATGACATTTCAGCAGGGCTGGCCTATAGTTCTATATTATCATCATACTGTGATACACAGAGATTGTTTTATTTTAATTTTAGTCATACAAATTCATTGCAATGTAATAAACCTCAGTTGAGTTTGTTGTTTTAATAATAGTCTTCTATATCACCCAGCTTTGACCGTGGTTATCGAAAACCATAGAAACTAGTGCACAGACCTGATTTGAGCCAGGGTTGGGGACATTGATGATGCCAGCCGCCTGTTTCGTCTGCAGGTAGGTGATGAAGCCCGTCTTTAGGGCCTGGGTTTGACTGACAACATCTTCCTGGTCGCGACCACATGGCAGCGCCAGCAGCAGACAGTAGTCGCTCTCCATCTGACGAGGATTGCAAACAAAGCCAAGATAAAAGCTTAGATAATTCTAAAGAAGCATTTTCTTGCATAATCGTTAAGCGTTACATGCGTGGGGATAGCATTTGAATAAGATGTGTCATCAAAATTCAACACCATGATATTATGGACTAAACTTGACTTTGACGTTGAATAAGCATTGAAATAAAGTGAAGAAATATGACGTGCAGATAATGACTAACGTTTTACCCAGCCAGAAGACTTCACTGTAAGGCAGATTTCTTTGGAACATTTAATCTTGTATCGTGACGTTATGACAAACATTATTCCAGAGGATGTCTCCCATCTAGATATTGACATTCTAATTGACAGTTCTCCCAGCGATGGTAGAAAACGAGGTACTCACGGTCATTCTACGAGCCACGCTGTCCAGCTGGGAGGCCTCCAGCCTCATCCTCTGGACGATGCGGAGGAGAGGGCCGCCCTCCGGAGGCGGTAGGGAGCGCTGGGCCAACACGTTGTTACCACAAACAAAGTGCAGCTGGACAGCAGCCTGGTCGTTCTTGAGCGCCAACAGTCCTTGCCAGACGATGGGATATTTCTGCATAATGCAACAACAGGAAGCACAAAGGGTGGATGTATGGATTATTATGAACCTGTAATTAAATATTAGTAGGAAGGTTACTGCTGTATTTCCAATTTCCACCCACCTTCAGAAGCTGCACCATGTCAATAGATAGATGTCCTGAATGCTCCAGCTTTCCCTCGAGTTGCAGCTGAGAGGCCACTGCAGGCGGAGGGCAAGTGAGGAAGACTGTGGGCCCCTTCTGGAAAGCTGCGTCTGCCTTGTGGGGAAGCACCATGGGAGACTGGTAAGAAGGAGAGACGGCATCCCTTTGCATTCGGGATGCATGCAAGGTGGCGTGCCGAAGGTGCGGGCTCTCGGATGTAGGCTCAATTCCTCCCCCAAGTGAGCCAGCAGACACAGGATGAGACAGTTTACTCCTGAGACTCAGCTCACATTCTGAATGGACCTGGTTGATAATAAAAAAAGATTGTATTGTATATATTGCATTAGCATGTTCATATGGGTCAACGTTTTATAATATGTATATAATATTATATATTCATCTAGTGTTGATTAGAGCGAAAGGTGTCTAACCTGTGATGATGAAATTCCTCGGGTAGTGAGGTTCAATCCCATTGAAGGATGTCTAGAGAACTGGGAGGTGAAGCCTAGCAGGTCCCGGTACACAGGTAAGGAGCTCGTACCTGCTGGATGCATTAGTTGAACCCCTTGGGGATGGGAGGACATCATAACAGGACCAGATGAATGGACTCCCATGATCCTACTCTCGGTGTGCGATGGGTGCAACATCTTGCCTTCTAGCGGCTTGGGAGACTCCTTCACGGTTGACGCCATATGCTTTCCTAATAAAGGATGGATGGATTGTGCAGAGATGCTACCTGATGATATTGTGCTGGCCTCTGAAGTGTGTGACTGTCTAGCCTCTTCAGCTGCCTGCTCTCCAAGCTCCTGATGCATGACAATGCATTGGTGCATGTCCCTGTACTGGTCCAAGCGCATGCCTGTGTGGAGCCCTCTTGGGTCACTCTGCATCATTATTACATCCGGTTGAACTTGAGACACTGAAGGCCTTGGAAGCGCTTGGTTAAAGTGTCTTGGATCATCCTCAGTTCCACTGCTGTTGATGCTACTGGACACCACCCCCTGCGGGCCTGGATGGGACTGCAGCACCATTTCCCGAATAATGCTGGACTTGGGCATGCTGGAGCACTGTGGAGGTAAGTTCCGGGCGGGCGGCAGGGAATCTGATCGTCTTCCATAGTTAATTGCAGAAATGGGCGGGGTGTTAATCCTGGCCTCGTGTGCCATTGACTGAGTCACATTGTGAGGGGGCATTATGACGGAGGATTGTTCCGTTTGCATGTGATGGATTCCAGAATGATACGGAGACATTGGAGACAGACCAGGTCCGAGGACAACAGAGGTACAAATGGAGGAATTGCTAGGAGGACAGGCTTTGGCAAAGGGAGACGGAGAATGAACCACTGATCGCGGAGACTGTGGTTCCTGCTTAAGGTGTGGCGCTGGGCGGTCAGTTAGGACGCCAGCGGTGGGACTAATGCAAGTCCTTGTGATTGATGGATGATGTGGGCTCATTCCTGGACTGAGGTTTGTATGTGGTGCTGACCTGCTGCTCATATCCATCTTTTTGGGTGCAGATTCAGTTCCTGGTGCTCTTTTTCCATGCTGTGACTGTATCACAGCTTGGTTATACATCAACACTTGAGAACTAGCGATGGATTGTGGAAACATCTTTACCACACCTCCCTGTGAAACTGTGGGATATGGGACATCCGATTTCTCTGGCCTTGGACTTTCCTGCTTGGTACATGCAATGACAGGTTGTGAGTTGTATGACTGACCGCTCAACAGCACACCGGTGGGTCCATAAATTGTAGGTGTCAGAGGCCCTTTTGGAGTTGAAGGTTGGGATAATGGGGTGATTGGCTCTTGCTTAATATGAGATTTAGAGACAGATTGTTGGAATTCAATGTCACCTGCACTAGCCTGGGGAATCTGGCTTATCTTTGCTCTCATTCTCTGAGGCCCTTCAGTTTTCTGACCCGAGTAGCTTAATACGACAACACCCTCTGATGTATTGACTCTTAAGCCATGACTGGAGCCTGTACTGTAAGGAGTGTTTTCTACAACAGATCGTCCCCTAGAGCCATCTTTCACTGCATCTACTACATGGTAGTGATTGTTCTCATTTGAATTTGATCTAAATTTTTGCTTAGGAAGAGATAGGCTAGTGTTACGGTTGCTTAGAGAAATACGTGGTGTGTCCTCCGAGTCGTATGGAATTGGTATTCGACTAATAACTGAAGTAGTAGGAGATGAAATGACGGTATGCTGGATCTTATCTCCATAGTTCTGACGAGACTCTGTGAGGGGGGAGGGTTTGTGATGTGTCGGGTGGGTATGTAACGGGTGTCTTTCTTCAGGGTGTACTTGCCTTGAATCCACCGTTTCTAGGGGGTTTTCTTTCTCAGACTTCAGAGAAGGTTCATACATTACAGACGTCACCGTGGTGTTTGATATAGTATTGCTGTTTGACGCAGACACATATTTGGGTTCCATTAGGATTTTTCTTAGGGTGCTTGAACTTGGATCTATATCTGATGCCTTAGTGTCAGGTGGCAGCACGGGATTACCTGAAGGGGCTCCAATGGCAGTTACTGCTGGTGCAGAGGATGTTAGCACAGTAACATGAGGTGAATGAGTGACAAAAATGCCATTTTCTTCAGATTTAGGCAAACAGTCCGGAGAAACTGCCACTTTTCCAGGACGTGACTGGGGTACGTTGGATTGGGAAACGGGTATTGGGCGGGCTGCAGAGGGGGCCGTAGTTGGGCTACGTGGCTCTGCTGCTTGTAGACATTTTTTACTATCAGATGCCTTGTTTGTGCCCAAGTGAAACGCAGATTCTTGGGGTACAGGCTGTTCCACCGCAGGTTGTTCTGCCTCTTTAGGGGTGTCTGTCATGGCACATGAAATGTCTCGTCTGCAAGTTGCAACAGCAGTGACAACGGAGGGTCCTGCTGTTGACGCTGCTGTAACAGCCTTGGAGTTGATGGTCTCACGGTCTTCTGGAATTGACTCTGGAAGCTTATTGGGGGTCAACACAGTTTGTGTGACCTCTTCAGCTGTTTCAGTTCTTTTGACAGATAAACTTTTACGACCCCGTGACTTCTTTGGCGTCTTAGCTTTGATCTTACTTGTACTTTTGGGAGTGACAGGTACCAATATCTGGGCATCTTCAGGACCTGAAATAAGTGATTCAGCCGCCTTAGCTTTGGACAGGGGTGCCTTTGAGCTGGGTGTTAAGGGTCCAACGTTCTGGTCTGCTTTTATAATATTGTTGAATTGCATATGTGTTTCTGGTTCTATAATCTCATTGGTAGTTGGTGATATTACAGTTTCAGGAGCAGAAATAAGATCGGTGTATGTAGGAGGAGCTGTGAAAGACTCTGCATCGGCAGACATTTCTTCAGATGTAATTGAATCAATTGCAGCAGCAAGCTCTGTTTCACTTGCAGGAAGAGCTCTCTTCTCCACCTCAAGTTCACTATGTGGCTCCACTGCAGCAGGGGGCAGTAATGGTCGCTCTGGAGGTGGTTCTTTAAAAGGTCGAGACTGTTGATCTGCAGCAAACTTAGCAATGTTTTCAACTGCCTGCTCCAATTCCATTTGACGTGCTAAAAGAGAGGCAGTTGGATCGACAGGAGTCTCAGGTTCAGAAGAATCATCCTCTTTTTGCAAAAAACTGATTTCCTTTGCCTCATTCTGGGGGGACCCAAGTTTTGTTTCTTCAACATCTTTAAGTCCTGGTTTGGGTTTTTTAATCTTAACTGCTTCAAAGGATTTAGATTCATTCTCCTCTGTGCGAAGTAAGCATTTCACATCATCAACACTTACACGTATCTCAAGATTTTTTAGGCTGGGTGAATTGTCGTTAGTGAGCTGCTTGCCATTTCTTTTTAACCTTGACATTTTTATTTTAATGGTCTTATCAGGTTGTATTATTTCCAAAGGTGTGGCATCTACTTTATCAATTTCCTCTTGAGTTTCCTCTTTTTCTGATAGTTTCCCAAACAGAACAACATCAACATCAGGTTTGGAATCCAACTCTTCAATGGTTGCTAAATCATTTTCCTCTTCTGCTAAGGTAACAGTGTGTTTTTCAATTTTACTTGCTTTCTTTACTTGAGGTTGGTGCACCTTCTGGCTACGAGGTGAACGCCATCCCTCGGAGGTTTTCAATGTATCCAGCAATATTGAGGTATCTCTAGAATTGACATCTTCCATCATTTTGGGCTGATCCACCTTAACTATTGATATATCTTCCCCACGTCTAACTCCTCTTTTTGGAGGCCTACCGCGCCTTGCGATGACAGTTTGATTGTGAGAATCCTGCTGTACTTGTTCTTTATCCGAAACCCTTTTGCGCATGGAGCGGGACGACTCAACTAATTCCTTGCCAGCTTGCTCTCCTTCATGTAGCGTGGCATAGACCGATCTAACGTTTCTGCGGCGTGTCCTTCCATGGATTAAATTTGAGTCAAGATTTTGTGCCAAGTCTAGTGGGGACTTGGTTGTGGTTTTACCCTCCAAGGCTGGCTTGGATATGTCTTGTGGAGATGAAGCCCTCTTCTTGAGTTTCTCCTTGTCAATTCGCTCACTCTTTCGAGTCACAGGTTTTTCACTACTTGGAATTTGGGAAAGCTGTTTCGACCGTATCCTTGACACGGTGGGCCTTGCCCTTTTGCTCTTGGGCTGTTTACGGTTGGGTACATGCTTTATATCAGCCACTAACGGTTTCATAGATAAATCTTCTGTCTCAGATTTAAGAGGTTCCTCAAACTGTTGCGAATCCTTACATTCCGTTTTGGGCTCTGTTGTAATTATATCGGTGCATGGTAATCCAGTAGTTTGTCCATCCAAACCACTCAATAAAGTGCCAGGTGTAGGAGGCTTATCTTCAACATTGCTTTCCATTTTTACTTTGGTCTCATCTAATTTAACGTTTTCCTCCAATTGAGTTTCTGGCTCTGACAGGACCTGCATGGAGGTTCCGGTTATTTTAGCGAAAACATTTCCAAATTGTTCCAATGGAGGAGATTCTGGTGGGGATACGTCAAGAATGTGTTCTACTTTTTCTTCTTTGACCAGAGAAAAAGAACACTCTAAATCTGGGGTTGCGCTTTGTTTCGTTACTGGTGGAGACATTTCTCTGGGAGAAGAAATCTGTGGAGAAGTCGAAACAATAACTGTGGGGTTGACAGATATTGTTTTGATTTTATGTATTGGCTCAGGTGCCTTAACATACAAGTCATCGTCGCCATTTTGCAAATCATTTGCTTTAATGTCAATTGCAATATATTCAGCATCGTGCGCAGGGTAATCCTTGACCTTTTGCTGCTGAAGCTCCAAAAATCGACTATGAAAAAGCACTTTGGGCTCTTGGTGACTGTCACAGCTTCCGGGAACAGGTTGTACCTCATTAGCACTGAGCTTAGCGAGGGGGCTGCTTGCTACCGTCTCTATATCCTGATCTTTGCGTTCAAGACGTTGCAAACGCAGAGAATCTTGTTCAAAGATTGAGCTATGGAGGAAACGCGAGGCAAATAGTTCTTGGTGTTCCTGTGGCTTTAGTTCCTCCTTTTTGTTGCACAGTTTTCGTTCCGAGTCTGGTCGAATCTTTTTCTTTTTCATGTACCAAGATGGAATGGGCCGTGGAGCGAGCTCAACCTTCTCCTTATCCGAACAACTGTCAGAGTTTGGGAAGCGAGAGGGAAGAAAGGACCAGTTTTCCTCCCGTGACGAATACAGGGTCTTAGCTCGTTCAAGGAGGGCTTTTGTATCAGGAGTAATGGTCTTATCTAAAGCAAACGAATAAAACTTATTCTTCTCCAAGGGGCCTGAGAGCTTAAGGCCTGGACAACTATCTTCACGTTCTCCGAGGATATAAGACAGAGAGGTGTTGGTACTAGGCAGATCATGTTTGCTCTCACTATCCTCATCTGAATCTGTCTGTACTTCTCCAGGTTCTAAATCGTGACCAAGATTGTTCTTATGTGTCGTTTCATGTTTTGCAATGCTGCTTGGACTAGTCATTTCCATTCTCACTGAATCTGATTTCATCCTTCGTTCCCAGCGATGCAGTAATTCCTCATCACATCCAAGCAATGCCGTTTTAAGCTTTGAGAACTCTGTAGATGGGGTCTGAAAATCGCTGGCTGTCAGGTCCAAGTTGTATTTTACTGACTCAATGCGTGGGAATACTTTATCATCTGCTGATGGAGAGGACTTTCGCTCTTTTTTTATGACTGATAATGAAATCTGGGCCCTGTCTGCTTCAATTGTGGAGATCAGGCTTGAACTTAATGATGCGGCATTCTGTTGTATAGCCTCATTCAATTTTTGCGAACCGCCAAATTTGTGTACACTTTTTGGAGAAAGAACTTCAATGTCAAAATCGTCAAATTTCTTGCGTTTAGTACATGGAAATTCATTGGCAACATTCTGATTTGATTTTCTTGGATCACCCAGCATACAATCCTTTTCGAAATCATCAGCCTCATCACATTGAGGGTTTTCGGTTTTGGGAAAATTTCCAGGCTCTACCGGCTTTTGGCAAATCCAGTGACTCTGTTCCGTTTGTTTTTCGCATATTTTCATCTGGTCAACGTGTGCAGCAAGTATTTCATTGCATTCATTTGTTTCTTTGAACTGCACACTGCCATCAACTGCACTATCTAAAGAACCATGTTTTCTTTCTTTTAACTCAGCATCAAAACTACTATCATCCAACAACTTTGTAAGACTATAGCTACTCTGGCTTTTGGATCCACCGCATTCTGATTTACCATATGAAGTTTTTAACGAATCTAAGGGATAATCATTAGGGTCTCCTAGTCGTGACTGAAGCTCAAGAGTTAGGCCAATCAAGTTTGTTTCAGAGTCTTGTCCATCCCTCGGACTGTAAACAGAAACTACTCTGTCACATTGGTCTTTGCTGTGCTCCTTTTTATGGATCCGTTTTAACACAAGGCTCCTCTCAATAATTGGCTCCTTAGCACCATCTCCTACTAGACTGAGTTCCAGTCGGCTATCCTCCTTTTCAGCGGGTCTTTTTTGTCTGTTGGGTTTCCCAACAGAGTCCTCAAAGCGCCTTTTCCTTGCTGCTAAACGGTCAATATCTAAAGATAGAACACCATCGAATCCTACTTCAGGCTTTCCATGTTTCTTTGTCTTGATTTTTGTACATTTTTCAACAATCTCTACCATGCTAGCCACACTTTTCTCTTTGGGCACTTTTCCAAGTTTAAGAATATCCCCTTTTAGGGGTTCTATACGACATGGAGGACTCCTCTGCTCAGCTGAAGGAGAAGCCAAGAGATGACTGTCACTTTCCCCCTTGAGTCGTCTTTTCTCTGGGACAGCATGCCCAACTATTTTAACTTCTTTTTCCTTGACGCGTGTTAACTGTACAACACATGGCAAAATATCTACCTTTCCCTTCCCAGAGCCTTCCTTTTGGGTCTTTGTACTTTTGCTTAGAAATTCAGGATCAGGATCTCCATCATCTTCTGGATCCATCTCTTGGGTACCAGGTGATGCAGCTTTGAGTTTCTTTAGCCTTTGCTTCTCACTTTTGTCTTTGTCTTTGCGCCCAGCCCGTTTCTCCTTGTCACTCACAGTTCCACGTTCACCTTCAAAAGTGTGATCCTTTTCAGGCTTTTCAGCTTTGACAAGGCACCTTTCAGCGCGTGCCTTGTCTGACTTCTCAAATCTGGGCGGAGAGACTGAACTACAGCTCCCGCTTCTTTCAGATGATCTACAGCATAGCCTGCGGTCAGAGTCACTGGGTAACCTCTCAGAAAGGGACAGGGACATTGTAGGGCTGGCAGGACGATGAGAGGGAATAGGAGTAGGGCTTTGACTATGTTCAATAGTCCTTCTCCCATGGTCCCGTCCACGGTCAGTTTCAAAACGCTCCCTCTCCCTTTCACGTTCCCTTTGCAAGTAGCTGTATTTACGGATGTCTTGCTCGTATGGGTCTGCTCGGTAATCTCTATATTCCCGGGGGTCTTCAAAGTACTGTGGGTCATAATATTCTCCTTGATATGGATCCCATTCAGCATAGAACTCCCGACCCCGTGCAGGGTATTTGCGTCTTGGATCTTCTGGATATGCTGCTGGACTTCGTACATTGTCATAATAAGGCCGCTCAGCTGGGAACTCATATTGTGTTCGTCGCTCGTCCCTAGTATTAACGAAAACAATGTGAATAGTATTGAGGACTCATGATAAAAATGATACATCACACCAAGGTTGTCTGAGCCGTGCTTAAAAGATACAAGAAAAATGAATAACTACAAACCTTCGATCGGATAAGATGTCATAGAAATCCCTAATGTCCTGACCAGAGGCCTGCATCGAACGATAAAATGCCACCTGACTTTCCTGATTGGCAAAGTCCACCTAAAAAACAGGTTTACAATTTTTTGTTGACTAAACAATTAAATACATTGAAACAAATGTTGTCACGTTGTTAAAGTGTAAGTTTGGAATTTTTGACATAAAGCTTCATTTTCGACTTACCCGTGATGATTCTGATTGTTTGAGACATTTTTCAGCTCCGTGCACCCAGTC
>OMPB01092930.1:0-10491 GCA_900312615.1 Stylephorus chordatus | reverse complement strand
CAATATTTCTGGAGTAATAAGGTTTCAGTAGAGCTAGTCTCAAACGATACTAACAGACAAGCTGGTGAGCATCTATGTCGATCCATTCACATGATATATAGTACATACATCCATATGGATGTCGATCCATCCATATATATATATACAGTATATATATATATATATATATATGTTAGACTGTTAGCATTCAGAGGCGTCCCGGGGGACTTAAATGCTATGTAACATCCAGCCGAATACGAGTAAGTGTCTTATTGTGTATTATGTCTTTTGTAGTTTGCTTGCCAGTCTCTCTGAGACGCTTACGTTCAAATCACTAAGCAATTTGCTAGTATTTCTAGTCTTTGTGTAGCTATGTGTACTCTGAAAGCTTGTCACGATTGAACAGGGAGATATTGTTGTTCTTTCCTTCTGACGTGTGCTTTTTGTAAGTCGCTTTGAATAGAAGCGTCTGCTAAATTCCCTAAATGTAAATGTAAGTAAATGTAACATTATGCTTGAATGTACCCCAACTCCGCCACAGCGGCTCATAGTTTTTTATTCCCCACTAGTCATCGAAGCTTCACGCTCAGCTCCTGTCGGGCCGGTGAGAGCTACCATTAGCGGTGTCGCTAATAACGATGTCCAATCCATGCCATGGTGACGGGGTTGCGGTAGTGAAACATCCATGTTCCCCCAACATCACTCTGGCAAGTAATCAACCCAGACAGCGCCGTTGTTTTGCGTTTGATCAAAAACAACGGCTGTATTTAGTGAAGTATCGGCTTCCTATCCGAGGGACGGTAACATTGCTAACCACCAGGGGTGTGCAGATCGATCCGAAAATAACGATACTGCGATACTTTTTTTTCCGGAAGATCGATTCTCTCTCTCTCTCTCTCTGAGAGAGAGAGAGAGAAAGAGAGAGTGAGAGATCACCGAGACAGCGAGAGATGTAGCGATACTGAGCAACCAGGCTTGCCTTACATGGCTACACTGGACGTCATTAGAATGGCGGGCCGGTCAGCCAATCAGAAGAGAGGCTCATGAATATTTAAAAAAAACGAGCTGTCTTTTCTGCAAGTCTAATGAGGCGCTTTTGAGAGCGCTGTAAAAATACACTGAGTTGAATTTTTTTACTTTAAATCGCAAATATCATGTTAGGGGGGTATCAAGACTTGAAATAAGCATGAAATGGGACCTTTAATGTATAAAATAAACAATTTAAGTCCCAAGACTGGCCCCTGTGGGACACCAAAGGTAATGTTTGAGCATGTCGACTTGTGACTACCCAACTGCACAAACTGCTTCCTATTCTGAATGTAGCTTTGCAGCCATTTTTGTGCTACACCTCTAACACCATATATATCCATCTTTTTAATTAAAATCTCATGATCAATTGTATCAAATGCTTTCTTTAAATCAATAAAATTTCCTACACCATATTTTTTACTGTCTACACAACCTGTCATTTCCTTGACAAGCTCCATTAATGCCATTGAAGTAGATCTGGATGATCTGAAACCATATTGACTGTCCATTAGTATGTTGTTTGTCAATGAATGTATCAAGTCTTTCAACATAAAGCTTTTCCCAATATCTTTGAGAACTGTGGTAATGATACTGGTCTGTAATTGGTGAAATTATATTTGTCACCAGCTTTAAAAAGAGGAATAACGTTTGCAATTTTCATTTTAGCCGGGAATATTTCTGATTCAAATGACAAATTGCATATATGACAAAATGGAGTTGCAATTCCATCAATTACCTTCTTTATTAAAACCATATATATTATCCCCATCTAAGGAAGTTATATTTAAGCATTTCTTTACTATATCTATAATTTCTTTCTTATCCACAGTTCCCAAGGATAGTGAATCAGAGTTTCTCTCTCCACAGTACTTATATTGGCTTTAAGTAAAGATAATCCTTTATTGTCCCACAAACAGGGAAATTCACAGTATAATCAAATAATTATCACAACGTGCAGTCCAATTTGGACACGCGACACGTGTAATATTAATACTTTGAATAGCCCTGTATCCACCTAAATGGATTCAATGCAGATTATTATTTTTTTTAGGCCAGTGTTGCTGATATTTGGCTCTAGTATTTCTAATGCAATACAAGTTATGTTTAGCGTCAACACACGTTGCTTTGTTATGATATATGTTTCAATGTTTATGTAATATGTTTTCTAAAAAAAAATAAATGTCAGTTTGTATAAATTAAACTGGTATAAGCTCACACCGGTGTCACCGGAAACCGCCCATCCCTAATTGGAAGTATTCAAAATGAACTGTCAGCCCAGTAAAGTTGCAGTGGCAGAGAGCAACATTTTGTTTTTAAACAATCCTGTTTGCCGTTTCAATAAAGTCTGAGAGTCAGTGAACTTGTGTTCTAAGCATGTCACATCTCCAATTATGAGGGATGTGAAAGTATTTAGTAAACCATAATATTTCAATATGACCTTGCCATTCTCATAGTATTTAGAAGTGGGGTCCAACACGCTCCTGTGCAAGTCATACTTTCAAGCTGTTCTTTTTTTTTTCTTTTTTTTTTTCTCTGTAATAATAAAAAATGAAAAGTTCTTCATACCACCTGTTATTCTTTCATGCTGAACATTTTGTACTGCCGTTTAGATAAAAGCTCCCCTGTGAATTGGCTACACAATAATTTACTGTGATGCCTCACAAAGGGATAATGCGCATCTCCCGAGAAGCACTTCAGCCTCTATAAGCTGAAAGATGCTCATTTTCATGTCATTTTCACTAGTGTGTATTTTTTGTGCAATGAAACAAATGATCAAACATAGAATAGTTTGAAAATATGAAATAAATAAAAAGCATTTTTTTTTTTTACCTTGGTTGCCACGTTAAGTTTGGCAGCTCGTTTTGAAGGCCCAGTGGCCTCGTAGGTCTTCCCGCTCAAATCCACTGCCATGGTGAACACTGGCTCGTGGACTGGGCCAATCTGAGAGACCAGCCGGTAATCCAGACCGGGCTTGTACTGGTTCAGACGCATCACAGCATTCATACCTAAGTCATCCGAGACTGGAGGGCCAAGAAAAAGCAGATGGAGATGAGGAGAAAAGAAAATGCCACTATGAACAGTAATTAAATGCAAATAGTTTAAATCAATAACTATATATATTTTATTACTAACATGATTTCCTCTCAAAGCGATTGCGCTTCTGGAATTTGAGGAACTTTCTTTGTTTGCTGTTGAGTTGACGATCGTCTCCCGTTTTATCCAACTCTGTGAATGACCTCTTCATCGGTTGCTTCAACGACCCAATGAGGTCATTTTGGGCTGGATAAGACAAAGAGATTTGCTTTGGAACAGGTCTTTGCTATGCAACTCATCATCGCATTACATACATATTTTCTACCCTTGAACAACAATCCTAATTAAGATAACAAGCTGTAGTATGATATGAATGCCGTTAGTAGCTGCTGGTTAAGCACCTTTGACATCTTTGCCACTGGGTCCTGTTAACCTTCGGGGTCTAACAGGTGCAATGTCCATCCCCAAAACCTTGTGTAACTGTCTGAATGCTGAGAGTCTCAGGGCATGCTAGGGAGAAATACCACAGTTCAACACCAAAGTTTAAAAAAATAAAAAAGAAAAAAAAAGAAAGACGTTCCATCCAGTTTGATTGGTAGCTGGTCTGACCTGAGCACTCTGGGTGAGATCTTCCCGTTGTTGCTGTTCAAGGTGGCCAATGGCGTCAGTCGATTCTCTTTCACATGGATCTTTAATTCCTGGACCACCTTCCCGAAACAAGTGGAACCAAAATCACAAACATGAATTCCTAGACATATGTTGGCACAACAACACTGAAAGGATTCAAACGTACCTTCCAGAAGAATTCCCGAAGCAATGCACTCCAAAACCCGCCGGAAGGCCTCGCCTACTTCCATTGGCCTATCATATGTTCCAATGGCCTTTTCTACCAGGAGCTCAAGAGGCTAAGAGAAGACAACAAAGTCTCTGCTACCATGTATTCATCAGCTTACTCCTTATTTTATACAGTATAAAGAATAAGCCCAACTACTTTTGACCTTAATACGTCATTACATTACATACAATACATTTATATGCATGTACCTTTTGTGGAAGCAATTTTTAGATAATAATCTACGAACTTTTTAACGGCATAATCCACAAATGATAATGTGACAACGGACATTTGGGTGTTTGGGTTTAATCTAGCAATACATGTGCAAAGCAAGTGTTCCCTTACCCATCCTGAGAGCGGAGCCCAGGTGGGCACACGCTTACAGAGGTCCCTCATGACCCGGATCACAATGACCGCAGACTTCATATCATTGACCTTTGCCTGAGGACCCAAGCAGGAGTCAGGTTAGTTAAAAGGATTCATCTTCACCAACAAACCCCGTTTAGGTCCATACAGGGACACCACTGACATTGTTAGCTTTGTTTATACAGTACGGCGTTAAGACAGTATGTGTGTAGCTAGGTACTGTTAACAAATGAGGTGAATGCAAGACAGTCACCATGTAGTGCAGGACATTTGAGTTGTTATTGACATTTGACCGGAAGTTAATCAATCAATCACCTTTTATTTATAAAGCACGTTTAAAAACAACGGGGTTAAGCAAAGTACTGTACAAGGCCATGACTTGGTTTGCAAATCCTCGGCAACATTAAAAATACCACTGAAGGCACAGGTTGTTGATGGGCCTTTTCTTGTCAATACCATTGGCTTGTTTGAACCCGTGTCACAAACGAGTGGTATGAAGAAAATAAGCTGTGCAATAATAAAAGAGTATTTATCATTTAAATAAACAAGTTTCTTTGATAAGACTCGTTAAGACTGAGAGGGCAGTTTTGCAAGTATAAAATGGGCACTTTCTCCGTAGAAACGGAAACATCTACAAAAACAAGAAGATTCTAAAAAAAAAAAAAAAAAAAAATTTTTTAAACGTGTGTACAAGTTAAGGACGGGGATGCAAACCTGGAACCACTTGGCGTGGCGAAGAGACGCCAAGGCAGTTAGGCATTTCTGCCTGTCCAGAACGTCCGGCGGATCGTTGACCGTTTGCGCTTCTATTGACGAGGTGGAGTAAGAAGACAAGGCACTGTTTGACCAAGGGGGTTGGTTCTGTCTGGCAGCTCAGGGAGCAGCAGCGTTCCCCAAAGCAGAAACGGCAAGGGAAGGGGATGCCGATGGCCTTTTTACATAAATCTATGCACGAGACAAGTAGTCATCGCCTTGAGAGTCTCAAACTTTGCACTGTGTGTGTGTGTGTGATGGTCAAGTGTGTAAAAGGGCTCATCGTATTAAAGCGTTAAAGAATATTGGAGTGGTTTTATATGGTTATTCAATGTGTTTTCTGCTTTTTAGTGTTCATTACAAGGCCCCCGCCCTTGCCAGAGCCTTTTGCCTTGGGTTTGCTGCTTAGCCCCGATCCTGAGACAGTATGTCCAGTTGGTCAAAGGTCCAGCGTCCCTAAAAACTTAACACACTAGAAGGCAATCAGTTGTAAATCAGAACCATTTAAAGAATCTGGAAGTCTGCTCGACACTGCAGCAAAACTGATAAGATTTCCCTGACCCTGACTAATGAGGGCCATGGACCTAACATTCAAAAACCTTCTTCCTGATCTTTAAAAAGGGAGCTTACCATCTGACTCACTTTGTTATTTATAACCATTCAAACAACCTAAACTCAACCAAAAAAAAATAATTAAACACATTTGCCCACAAACGTTTACTTGCATTTCGAGTTTCTTTGAATACTTTTTTGATTTGCCCAGGGTGAGCAAAAGCAATTTCCTCCTCACCCATCAGTTTTGCTGCAGTTAGAATCAGATGTACAACTTCTGCATAAAATCCATGCACTTCGCGCTTTAAATTTGTTTTTTTTCCACTTATTGTTCAAACACTTCACTTTGAACCGGAGTACAACTTAGCAGGAATAAAGCAGTCTATGGCATTTATAAAAGTAGTCATCACAATTACAAACAATGCATCATTGACTATTGTGGCAGAAGTGCTGGCGACTGTCATTCCGTTACAAAGCGACGACAGAAGTCTCAAGCGACTCAAAGAGGCCATGTCAACTGGCTGATCATTGACAATGGACAGAGACAATCACTGTACAGCTTCACTGATTTCTATAAGGTGAAGGTTGGACACAAGAAATGAAAGATAAAGTTTAGTTATCAGTGGAGCAGTACAGGGCCTTGTTGAGGAAGACAACAATCATTTGGGGGCCAGCAGGACACCCTGCTGTTTGACAACCGTGGCCAACAGTTGAAGGGGCTATGGTGGGGGAGCGTACCTTCGCTCGCCTGGTTCCCCTGCTCCATTCTGACCAGAGGGGACGTCAGGTGGATGGTGAGGGTAAAGACCAACTTCTTGGTGCTCTTAACAATAATGGCTGCATCCTTAGGACTCTGAATTACTTCATATTTGTCCTTGGTCACCACCTAGTAAGAAAAAAAAAAAAAAAAAAACTAGGACAAAGGGATCAAATACATAACCAGGACCATCCCGCGCACATCTCACTGCATGGCAGCCTCAGCATCTCTTTTTAAAACCAATTGGCTGAACAAAACCATCCTGCTTGCGAATCGTTTTCGCATCTCCTGCGATCAAGAAGCTAATGACTACACTACCTGCAGTTGTTGAGTGAGCAACTCGGCGACTCGCTTGAGCACGGTGACAGTGGGCTTGTTGGCGCAAAGCAGGACCAGCTCCAGGTCCATGTCCCCCGTGAGCAGCAGGCCCTTGGCCACCAGGCCCACCCTCATGACCCCACGCAGGACGCGCTCGCCTGCCTCAGCGCTTCACCCACAGGAGGCAAGAGGAGGAGAGAGCAGAGTCAACAGCACACGGTTAAAGAACACCCTCTGCGTCGCTCGGAGGCCTCTACTACCGGCCGTTTTGCCCATTGTAAAAAATAAAATAAAATAAAAAACGTGGCGATTGGGTCATGGCGCCATCTTGGCGGAGCCTTGCAGCAGTTTACCTCCCGGACTCGAGGTTCCCTTGAGACGTTGGCTTGTTATCCAGTTGGTCAGACACAGCCTTGAGAGCACACTCCACGTGGGAGATGAGCATCTGGACCGCCACCAGCTCCTCTGGGCTGGGGTACACAGAGGAGTGTTTGGCCATTAGGTGGCGGTCATACGGCTGCATGGGCGGCACACGGGGAGCCGGAACCTAGGTAACAATCAGAAAGCATGGAAGCAGTGATGATGACCATTAGTGGTAGAAGATAGTCCAGGATCAACTATATATACTGTACACATTTGTTATAGTAAAAAGGTATTTCGGTACTGAACATAGTTCATATGTTCCTCGTGGAAATGAGTAATCTTGGTCATGTTGAAGCATATAAAATATAGACAATCTAAAAAGGACAAAAAAGGCCTAGGCTTGTGTTGGTAATAACTAGTCGTTTAGGTTTTCAATATTGACCCGTTGTCATTTTGACAAGAGTGTGGCAAAAGATTCTAATGATCTGCTGAGATGTCATTTCAGAAAGAATAAACAAAGTCATCCATGAACCTCATGATGTGAATTGAAGTCTTCAATTTCTTCTATAGCAGCAATGTAGTCGTGGTACTGTCTCAGCTCTTCCTCATAGCACAGGCAGTCATACCAGTAGCGTAGATCTTCATATCTACAGACAACGGTATGAGAAAGGGACACTCAACGAGACACGTTCCACTGTTAACAGTTTGTTGAGAATAAAGACAATGGGCCTCATTCACCAATATCTTCCTAAGTTTTTTTCTTAAATTTGTTCTTAAGGTTCCTAAGAAAAGTGTACGTCAGATTCACCAACGTGTTCTTAAACCGCAGAATCGTTCGCACCCGTGTTCTTATATTGATGAAAGCCATGTCTTCGTAAATTGAAAGCGCGTGCTAGTTGTTCCTAATTTACATAGGTAAACGCCCCGCCAATTCCCATAAAAGGGCAACGCTACGTCAGTGAACCAGGGAAAACCCAAAAAGATTGCGGAAATGCTTGGCCAGATAGCACACTGGCCACAATCTCGGAGACGCTAAAGGAAATTAATAATAATTAAAAATAAAATAAAAGCTATGCATGGAAACCTGCTTGTTTGTTTGTTTGTTTTATTTATTTAAAGTGATGCGTTTTTCTTGATTTAACTGTAAGCTGTAAATAAATAATCACACTGTAAAAGTCAAATTTGAAAGCCTTTATTAATTATGCGAGCAATTAGTCGAACTTGGACAGCAAGTCTGTTGTCCGGTGCCAGGACACACATCATCTGGAAGAGGTTGCAATGTGATAGGCCTACACCACGTTTCATTGCGATGTCGAGCACGGCTTATGAAATTAAATGAATGAATGAAAATCAGCTTTATTGCATTACATGCACTAACACCCACACACATGCAGGATGTGGCGACCGCCGAACACACGCAACACAACGCAAGGGCGGGTGCCCGAATGAATTTGTCCTCTGCATTTATCCCATCCTTGTGCTGTCCACAGCCAGGAGCAGTGGGCAGCCTCTCGTAAGCGCCCGGGGACCACCTCCAGGTCGTTTCACCCATCCTTGGTCAGCGACGGGCAGGAGAGCGTATGATTTAATACAATCATATGTATTTAATGCAATTTTAATATGTAATACTATTGTTTAAATCCTATAATATTATACAACTGTAGAATTGAAGAAAATGCAGTAAACAATTTTTTTTGTCCAAACATGTCGGCACTCATGTGCGTAAGAGTGGTTTTCAGTCTTTAGATTTTGTTCTTAGCCAAGAACAGAATCCAACTAAGAAAACATTAGTGAATGCCAGAATCTCGGTGACAAGTGCGTAAATGGGGTTTAAGAAGAAATTTGTTCTTACGAACGGTTGGTGAATGAGGCCCATTGATCTGCTGCTTCTGCGCAATACAGGAGCAAAAGTGCTGCCATTGTTTGTATAACAGTGTTTCCCTTGACATCCAGTAAGACACCAAGAAGAAAATACTTCAACCATGCTGCGACTAGTTATTTTCATTGTAGATTCATCTTGATTGATAATTATAATTAAAATAACCTAATAATTACATTTTCAAAGTATTCATTTTATAGAGATCTGAAACAGAGCAAAAGCAACCAAATATGTCTTTCTATATGTAACTTATACTTGATGTGGATCAAAACATTGTGATACATTAATTGGAAGCATTTTTGTACATTCATTTAATTGTATTATGTAATGTACAAAAATGTAGTCTTTGAAATTGTGTGACTTGTATTATGTAGAACTAGTCAACAATTCTAAAGCACAAACAAGCCTACCTGTCAAAATCGTGTGGTAGGAGGCGATGGCCCTGTTGTATCAGACGATCCCAGTATAGGAGCTCTTTATAGGCCTTTCCCTCATTCCACGCTGGTGGTGATTCGGTGTCCATATTTCCAGAATTTTGGAACTGAATATGCAGGAAAACTTTGTCAATACACAATGCAAATACTAATAGTTACAATTAAGCAATTAAAAAAATAAAAATGATAAAATGCATGATAAATGCACGTTCAATTCGCAATGTCGCGAGCAACAGAAGAAACGTGATCATGCAGGTTGCTAATGTTTGTCTATGTTGACAAAGACTTTGCAAGCTAAAAATATTAATTCAAGTCTAGCAATCGCTACCGATAAAATTCTGCAAAAGAAGCATGGATGTACCATTAACCACGAAAATAAACGAGTTGTTACAATTAGCACTACAACAGATAGCAGGCTAAGGCTGGTCTTCAAGTCAATGCTAATAAGCTAGTTTGCCAACTGAAATTGTTTATCTGACTGATTTCCCGATTATCTGACAATACGCTGTATTTATTTTAGATTTAATTATAACTTTGCACAATACGTATATTTACATACATTCACCTTTTGTAACAGTTGTAAAGGAAACGTTAACAATGATCACAGTCGGGGTTGTCTCCTCTTCTTCTTCTTCTTCTTCTTCTTCTTCTTCCTCCTCTACTTCTTCTTCTTCTTATTATTAATCCTACTTCCTCTTCTTCTTCGGGGTTTAACGGCAGCTTGCATCCTTGGTGTTGCATTACTGCCATCGTCTGGAGTTAGTTAACTCCTACAGTGTCCGGTTTGTCAGATTTCTTTCTATCAATCATGTTCTCTTAAAGGAATACGCCGGCGTTTTAAGATATAAGCTTATTTGCCGTCTTACCCGTAGTCAGACGAGAAGAAGGAGACCAATTTCATCCCGATAGTCCGTGTCGAACGGGCGGCCACACCCGGAAGTACTGCTTACAGCCTAGCCAGAGAGTGGAAGTACCGGTATGTAGTAGTCCTCCAGGCCTGTCTCTCTGGCAGAGGGGAAAACAGCCTCTAAAACAACCAAGATTTAGTTTTTGTTTTTTTATTTTCAATCGTCATAAATAGACGAGTGAAATCGCTAAAATAGTTTGACTTTGATGAAGCTGGACTGGTTGATTTTACCCTCATTGCTGTGAAGCTACTTGACACATATCTGCAGCCATTCAAAATGCTAAT
>OMPB01091643.1:2275-13128 GCA_900312615.1 Stylephorus chordatus | reverse complement strand
TTTAATATGTTGATCAAAAGTGAGCAAAGGGTCAAAGATAATACCGATATTTTTTACAGAGGGACTTTGATATATAGTTGATCCCTCGAAGCTTAATGAGACATCTTTAAGTAGCGTTTTATGTTGCTTTGGGCCAATGCATATTGCATACACATTTGGTGTATGTGCTTGGTTGAGGAGCCAATGGGGCGAAGCTACCATCTGTGGGCTTATGACTGAACGCCTCTAAGTCAGAATCCCGCCTAGATGTGATGATACCATAGCGCCCGGGCTATACGATTGTTCAAGGATAACCGGGCCCCCTCGGGGGTTCCGGTGAGCAGTGACGTTTGATACTGGCTTGGGGTGCGGCCGAATGATGGTCGCCCCTCTCAGAAATTCCACCGCATGTTTATGAAGAACTGGGTGTTAAACAACTTGCATACGACCTGATTCTGCATAGCCAAGTCCATGGACGGCAGTTACGGTCAGGGACACTAGCCGTACATGAGCCTAAAAAAGGCTCCAAAGGCTTTTTATATACAGCAAGCCGGCTGTGGAACTCTAGGGCCATCCAAAACATCCCCACTTTAGCCAGCTTTAAGAGAGCTGTAAAAAAGCAGCTACAAGCATAGGTTGCAGCATGCACCAAGTAGACCTAATGTTTTTAATTCAGAATTGTCTCATGTATTTTTTAGAATTCTGAATGCTGAATTCTCATGTGTATTTTATACATTATGTGCTCTCCCTCTCGCCTTCTCTCACTCTTACGTCTCTTCTCTACTACTCTTACTTCTCTTCTCTACTAGGGACCACATTGGAAATAAGTCCCAGGACTTCAAAGTCCTTGGACTTTCATGTGTTTTTTTTATCCCTGTACGCCAACTCTCTGCATTTTACCTCTGTATGAAAATGTCTCTATGTGCTCGTACTAAATCAAATCAAATCAAATATGACACTAACTTACAGGCGTGAAACTCAGTTTAGACTCATGTACTTGACAATATACGCCTGCATTGATTAACAATGTTCAAACAGTACAAAGGCACTGTTCCTTCAATAAATATTGGTATTTGGCTGTTCCTTACTTGCCTTCATTTGTTACCCCCCCCCCCTTTTTTTTTAGCCTGATGCTTCAAACATTACTGTATGAATAAAGCATGGAGCCTGATAACTTTGCAATGGGCCAACGAAAGAAGAGGACTGCTGTCTGTTATTCATCAACAAAAAGAGCATATGGAGTGGACACAACAGCTTCTATTCCCGACAGGAAGCATACTATCTGCATGGTGTCGGACTTTTTCTACCCAAATATGGGAGGAGTAGAGAGCCACATATACCAACTATCCCAGTGTCTGATTGAAAAGGGACACAAGGTCGTCATAGCCACCCATGCCTATGGCAGGAGGAAAGGGGTCAGATATTTGACTAATGGATTGAAGGTGTATTACCTTCCTCTGCAAGTCATGTACAACCAGTCGACAGCCACCACTTGCTTCCACAGCTTGCCATTGCTACGTTGTGTTTTTGTTAGGGAACGCATCACCATTGTGCATGCACATAGCTCCTTCTCTGCTATGGCCCATGATGCACTATTTCATGCCAAGACTATGGGCCTGAACTCGGTTTGTACCTGAAAATGACCATGTATTGTTTATTTTTGTAATTGTCCCATTACTCTTTCTAGGCTCACATATGATCATCTGATAACTTGAAAACTATTATGATTTGCAGGTGTTCACTGACCACTCCCTCTTTGGTTTTGCGGACATAAGCTCAGTGCTGACCAATAAGCTCCTGACCGTGTCCCTGTGTGACACAAATCACATTATATGTGTGTCATACACCAGCAAGGAAAACACAGTACTCCGTGCGGCGCTCAACCCAGAAATAGTTTCTGTAATACCAAATGCAGTTGACCCCACAGACTTCACCCCTTGTCCCTCTCAGCGCCCGGGAGACAGAATCACCATTGTTGTGATCAGCCGACTTGTGTACCGCAAAGGTATGGAGGTCATGTTTATCAGTTTGACAAAAAAGGAAGATCCAGTGTCAAAGTTAAAAGTATTGTTTAGCTTACAATACACTGCACAATTTACTCCTTGTGGAGGAGAGAATGGAATAAGCAAGTTAAAAGTTTCTTTGAAGGAACAGCTAACTTGAATATTATTGTAATTGTTATTATTATTATTAGTAGTAGTATTAATGTCTTTTTCATTGTTATTGTAGGCATCGACCTCCTTGGTGGAATCATCACAGAGCTCTGCCTCAAGCATCCTGATCTGCATTTCCTCATTGGTGGAGAGGGGCCCAAGAGAATTGTCTTAGAGGAAGTGAGAGAGAAATACCAGCTGCATGACAGGTTACTTTTTTTCTTCTTCTTCCTAACAGTGGATTTCTAACATTCAAAGTTAGTATACTCATTCTCCAGTGTGTTCATGGCAGAGTGCGTCTGCTGGGGGCTCTGGAGCATAAAGATGTGTGTGGGGTGCTGGTGCAGGGCCACATTTTCCTCAACACCTCTCTGACTGAAGCCTTCTGCATGGCCATAGTGGAGGGAGCCAGTTGTGGACTACAGGTATGGTCTCACCAGTTTACCAAGACGCCAGAATAATGCGCACTAATCCATTTTAATGTTGCTCCAAAGGATGCCTCTGTAAAACCTACTATCTGCACATTTGACACGAGGTAGCAGTGAGTTCTAAGTCTGCTTTAATTAAACTGCTTTACTTTTTGCCACACATGTTAAACACACACACAAGCCCTTTTACTTCTCTCAAATGTAAACACAAACTATAACGATGAACCTTCCAAATATGATTCAAACTTGTAAATGATTTATTTATTGAATTTGGATAGGTGGTCAGCACTCGAGTTGGGGGTATTCCAGAGGTTTTGCCAGAGGACATGATCACCCTTTGTGAGCCTACTGTGCGCTCCTTGTGTGTGGGGTTGGAATCCGTCATCGGCAGGCTCCGTTCAGGATGCGTCCCTTCTCCTACTTCCATCCACGCCCGCGTGCAGAATCTTTACACCTGGAGAAATGTTGCAGAGAGGACTGAAAAGGCAGGTTTCATCTGTGTTGTACATTCTCGATGTCCCCTTGACATGCACTAAAAAAAAAAAAAACACGTAACTATTGGTCAACATCATCAGTTATCAGTTTTGACATACGTCTATGGAAACAGGAGAGCTCATCAAGTGTAGAAGTAGGATCACAATGTGTCATGTATTCACACTTGGCCATTGTGTTTGGAAGTGAACTGCTTGCGCGGCGCACCCCAAGTTACAAAAATTCAGAGATGCACGCCAAGCGCCAGCGCAAGCTTGGGGAGCCTCACGCTCGGCGCTTGACGTCATTGCCGGGGACCCTGCGGCAAGCATAAACCTAGCTTTAAGGATAACACTGTAAATATTGAAATGTATACACAGAGAATGGTGCCTTCATATATATTTTTAGCTACCTTAATTGGAAGAGGTCATGTGTTGGAGGGTGGCCCTAACCAGTGTGCCTTTCCCCTCAGGTCTATGACAGGGTGGCTGGGGAGGAGGTGCTTCCACTGCACAGACGCCTGCTCAGGCTGAGGGAACACTGCGGCCCTGTAGCTGGCTCCATTTTTGCCTTTGTGACGGTTTTAGACTTCCTCTTCCTGCTCCTGTTACAGTGGCTGATCCCAGATCAGGTCATGGACGTTGCCGTGGACGCCAGCGGGCGCCGTGGACTGTGGGGGCGAGGAGCTAGCGCTGAGAAGGGATCTTGTTCTAAAAGGGACATAAAGTGGGCAGAAGAAGCAGTAGGTCATGCCACTAATACAGACTGATCCATCTACACGCCAAACATTTGCACTGGATTTCAGGATGCTTATTATACTAATAAGTAACATAAAATGTGATTGTAAAAAGTCATGGGATGCATTTGCCCTTGTTAATTACTAATGATGTTTACATTTTCTTCTTCACATTTCCTCTTTATTATAAGTGAGAGAACTACTAATTACTTACTCCCACCCTCCATCTCCTGCCCCTCAGAGGTGGTGATTTGCTCATTTGAATTGATGACCCTCCAAGTAACCATGGCCCAATATGCAAATATATGTAAATCATTTGGTATAGGAGCTGAGACATTTTTGTTCTCAATACATTTTTGTGGGAAGGACTTTTTAAGTTATGCGTTCAAGAGGTTTAATAAATAGAAAAGTATATAAATGAAGTTGGACTACCAACCTGTTTCTGTATCTATAAATATTTGGATTAGTACCTCTGGTAGAATTGTTCATGAATTGTGGGTCTGTGTCATTTTTGAATATATTAGTGAGATTATCTATTTTTAACATTTCAAAGAGCCAATCAGAACTTAATTTTTAAGTATTTTTTTCAACATAACAATATATTTAATAAAACTTAAGTAACAAAGCAGCCAATATTGTAGTTTCCAATAGTACGTCTCACAAATGAACCATTCCAAGACCCAATTCCATTGTTATTTTCAAGATGTGTGTTGTGTTGAGAATGTTCCCGTTTAATGGCGTTTCATCCTTGAGAAACGGGTTGCATAAAAACATGGCTCCCTGGAATGCAGCAGGGCCAGACAAGACGACCATCAGCAAAACTGAAAGGGGCTGAGATTGGCTTCTCATGGCCAAGTAACGAGGATCCATTCGCACGTTGTCAGATGGCGTTTTACATTCCAGCCAGTGAAACAAATCTGTAACCTTTAAATAGGTGGGGGCCACATCATTGAATCTGGAATTCAGCTGTGTGCACCAAGGGGTGAGAGTGCTTTGTTTTAAAGCGTTAGTAGACCATTAGCAGGAACAATTGTTATGCACATACAGTACCTGGCTGGGGTGGGATGATGGGCGGGGGCGTGTCGGTGAGGGGGAGTCGGGACAAGGATTCGGATAAGAGGAGGAATGTAGAATCCAGGACTTTGTCTACCACACGGCGATCCCGAGGCACTGTATATAGGAGCTGCTGCTGTTTTCTTTTTTCATCATGGCTAGTGCTCAATCTGAAGCGTTCTTGGAGTCACTGTTTTGGAAGAGGCCCTTCCATATCTATGGTGGACTGCCCTGCAACTCCCTCATGGCTGGTAAGGTCATGGCTCATTATTGTGGCCCTTGTCTGCTGGGTCAAAGTTTACAGTTTAGTGTGAGAAAAGCAATTTATTTTATTTTAGTCACAGATGGTACCAAACCACATGACTTTCTCTCCAGTAATCAAATGGAATATGAGTATGATTTGTTGTCTGTTTTTGTTTAAGTATGGAAAGTCACGTACAGCTATCTTGACTATGTGAAAATAATATTTTAAAGTCTGTTAAAGTGTTCCCTACCCAGACGGGGTTCACTGTTCTAATCTAATTCTTTGTTCTCCTCAGAGTCCTGGTCTGATAGGACACCTCTGCACGATGCAGCTTTCCATGGGAGACTGCTTAATCTGAGAACCCTGGTTGCACAGGTAAATTAATAGAACCATCCTATCCTACTGATATGTATAGCTAATTTGTGACATGACGCTATTATATAGCCTGCACAATGATCATTTATTATAAAGGCTTCCAATGATAATAATAGGAAACCAGACATGACCAAATATTTACCCATTGGAACAGCTGCACAAATTCCTTTCCCCTTCAGTTTTTGCTTATGAGAAAGCATTCTACAGTAGTTTTGCTGTTGCTGAGGCACAGGTGACTATCATCTCTTCCACAGGGCTACAGTGCAGATATGTTGACAATGGACAGAGTCACCCCTCTCCACGAGGCGTGTCTTGGCGGCCATTACGCCTGTGCCAAGTTTCTGCTGGACAATGGAGCCATGGTAAGAAGGCGTCGTTTATTTTTCTGACCCAGCTCAATGAATGAGCCACCCACACATATTCACATGCCACTAGTAGTTTCAACCATACAGGGCGTTAGGTATCAATTGCAATAAATTAAACCATGGATCAGTTGAACTGACCAACAAGGGATCTCCCTCGCCTTTTTAAATAGGTGGAAGCCATGTCATCGGATGGTGCCACACCCCTCTTCAATGCTTGCAGCAGTGGAAGTGCAGCTTGTGTCCGACTGATTTTGCAGCATAGCCCTGCACTGTGCCCCACGCAACTGTTGGCATCGCCAATCCATGAGGCTGCAAAGAAAGGTTTGTGTGTGTTTTTCCATGTAATATGGGTGATGCTGAATACTTCATAATTCACGTAATAGCAAACACTATACATTCCTACATCTATCTGATCTTTTTTTTTTTTTGGCAGGTCATTGGGAATGTCTGGGGCTGTTGCTATCCTATGGAGCCTATATTGACCTGGAGGTGCCAGTATTTGGGACTCCTCTGTATTCTGCCTGCCTGGCTCAGGCCACAGAGTGTGTGGAGAGACTGCTACACTCGGGTAAAAAGAAAGAATTAAAATAAACTTATTATTGTAGTCTAGCAGTATGTCCAAAGAACTGTACGTTTATCTAAACCCCCCTGTGCCGTTGAACCTTTTTGACTGGTTTGATGATTGGGTGCATGAACACTTTATTATTTATTTATTATATTTATTATTGCACGTTATTAAACTGCAAAATACTGAAAAATCCAAGTCTTTCAATCAGTATGATTGTCACTTTTATTGATTACAGATTCTTTATAGTTTCAAAACATACCAACTACATTTTACGTGTCACCTCTCCCTACAGTATGATTGCTTAAACCCACGTATAATACAGCAATAGTTTCTAAACTGCACTATGTATATATCAAACTGAAACTGTGTCAAAATACTGTAAATCTGATGTCTTCACTTGCAGGAGCAGATGTTCGTATTGGTTGTGGGCAGGACAGCCCTTTGCATGCAGCTGTTGAAGTTGGAGCAATTGAAGCAGTGAAGCTACTGATGGACTTTGGGGCTGATTTGAGCTGTAGGAATTCACAGGGAAAGACTCCTTTCGATCTGGCAGCACCAGACAGCACCATGAAAATGACTCTCCAGAAAAGAGGTATACCGCCTAATTGCGAGGCAGGGACTAACACAGACGGGCCGACAGACACCAGAATACACACCTACACATGCACACACACAATACAGATGTGTGAAATATATTATTAACCCTTATTTATTATTATTCACTATTACTATTGATTTGAGCGATCTGACACAAGAATTTCCTTCGGGATTAATAAAGTTCTAAGTGCCCTTTTTCAGCAACGCCTGCAATTAGCATTTTAATATGTTAAAATAAAAAAAAGTATATATATATATATCAGCTAGCATCCAGGCTACCTGTCAAATACAGGATTGATTTGTTTTTAAAGCCATACATGGGATGGCACCCCTGTACGTTTCAGAACTTCCCCGCCCCTATTCCAACTCCTCAGAACAATCGTTTTTAACTGTTCCTCGTCGAGGCTAGTGGCTAAGGAAGATTGTGCCTCTGCGGTGGCAGCTCCAAAGCTTTGGAATAGCCTTCCACTTTCAATCAAATGTTCCCCCACCATTGACACTTTTAAGACAATACTCAAGACATGCATGTTTTCAATGGCCTTTTGGTTGCTCTTAGTGGTTTTAATATTTTGTAATATTTTATACATTTATCTTACAAGTTTTATTCTGTTTCTACTTTACATTTGTGTAAATATTTTGATATTACCTTGTATTTTATCATTGGCATTTATTGTTTTTGTGCCTTTTAGTAATATTTGTGTATTTTATGCTACCGATTACTCAACTCTGGTTTGTTTTTAAACAAATGAATAAATAAATAAATGACTATGCTCTCATCAACCCCGTCCAGGGCCCTGCTCTCTGTCTCAGTTCTGCCGCCTGTCAATACGCCGCAGTCTGGGGAGGAGTCGCCTCCACAACGCCACCGGGCTCTTCCTCCCCCACAGTCTAAAGAAGTTCCTGCTCTACCAATGACCCTCCTCTTCATCAACTCAAATTCTACTGTAATGAATAATAAAATGACATTTTACAGTCTTTTTAGTGATCCTGAACATTGTAGTTTTTGTGGGGGAAAAAAATTCTACGGTAGTCTTATTGTGTTAGTCTATTAGCATATGAAGTTGACTGATGTCTCTGGTGTATTTTATAAAAATAAATTGTTGAGATGCTTTTAAAATTGGTGGACTGTTTGCTTCGTTTAAAACCAAACTGCAAAAATCCTAAAGAATGAGCCAGTTGATTTTTTTCAAATTGTGTCCGAAATTCAATACATTCAGGTCCTACTCGATGATGTAACAATTTTTTTTTTTTTAAACAAAGGACATTCAATTGAGATTTAACATTCTTAATGTTACTCTGGGATACGGAAAAAGGTAATTACGTTTAATGGAGATGTGTTACGTTAAGTGTGCTTCTGTTGAATCAAGCTAAAAACGTCTAAACATCCTATTAGCTAATATCACATATTAACAACCTTGTCTTGTGTGGTTTCATGTGTCTAGTGTCTTTAATGTAATGGAGGCATTTGCTCATCACTGTATGTAACCAAGCTACTTGAATTACCTCCCTAACCTGTCAGTTCTATTAATGCTTTTGCCAATCTCTACTCCAACCCAACCGTTTCACTGGTCTGTAGATGAATTCAATTAGTTAGCCAGATATCTGAACTAATTGATAGGCTTTTATCTGCAGACTGACCCAGATGGTACCACGGTCCTAAATATCCAATGTCACTCTCAGGACATTAAGAGTGTAATGAATAAATTCCAAACACATACAGATGAGGAATGCAACTTTATCTCTGATACAGAAAGCCTTTACGCTGATATCGATATTGAATGTGTCAAATACTGTTATTGATATTGGTGCATTCTGAATTGCCTACATGCATGAGGGCCTTTGCGCTGATGTGGCTGCCATTCTTTGATCATATGCTCTTTAAATCGGGATTGTTAAGGCTTTTAACCTTATTTGCACGTTTTAGATGTATGAATGGCGTGTTAAGATATATTGATGTACCAATAGACCATGTTATTTGCCAATTTTCTCCTCTGAATGTTTATTTTGTGAATGAAAAAAGCGATGTCAAATTCAAAATATTTAAACCAATGAATGTATAATTTCATATCACGCTGATATGAAATTATACATTCATTGGTTTAAATATTTTGAAATATATATCAGTTCAAGACACCAAACATCTACCCTCCTCTGCTCTTCGAATTCTTATGTATCCCTAATGTAGCCTTTTAGTTAGTAGTTTGACCCCATCATGGATGAATTATAAGGACGACATACCCTGAACGTCGCTTTGGATTAAAGCGTCCGCTAAATGAATACATACATTATTCAGCACCAAGGAGAGCTACCTGAGAGTATATCTGTCACCATCTACTGGTGGTGATACATGATTTGAATAACCTAATTAGGTTTATGCCTACAGGTTGTCTATCAAATGTTTATCATAACAAATTAAATTTTAGTATCGTATCAACAAAGTTTACTACAGTAGGTAGTAACTGTGTTCACATTTTGGTAAGGTTTTGGTCTTATTTTATGTCTCTTTATGTAAATAGGTTAATAGGATAATCCTATTATCCACGGCTAAAAAAGTGTTTGAAGACCTGCTGGATAATGCTCAACATCTTTAATGGTGGGCTCGAGATAGAGTAGGCCCTACCATTCACTGACCCGAACCTGTTACCATCTCTAATCCATGTAACAGAGAGCACCTGTAAGACTAATGTGGAAGAGTGTATTCATACAGTGATTTATAAGTTTACACTGAATTAAATTTGATATATTATTAAAGGAGAGACTCATGAAAATATAATACATCACATAACAGTACATTCTTAAAGCTTGGGCTACTAAAGAGCTTCATCATTCCACACGTCAGAAACACATTTGTGAATTATGTAAGTTTTGTAAAATAAGAGTTAAATTAGCACCTCTACATTGCATTTGTGAAAAGCCTATGTTTCATTGAATGACAAATTTATAAAATATGAAAAATATTATAAAGCTTGGTCATTTACATTCAACAGAATATTGACTATTGTTTTTAACTTTAGATAAAATAATTTTGGGCATCTTGTAAGGATGCCACCTGGTCGCCTCCCTAGGGAGGTGTTCCAGGCATGTCCAGCTGGGAGGAGACAGGAGACCACGGGGCAGACCGAGGACCAGGTGGAGGGATTATATCTCCACGCTGGCCTGGGAACGCCTCGGGATCCCCCAGTCGGAGCTGGCTAATGTGGTCAGGGAGAGGGAAGTCTGGGGCCCCTTTCTGAAATTGCTACCTCCGCAACCCAACCCCGGATAAGCGGTTGAAGATGTATGCATGTATAAAATAATTGGGTTAAGCTTGTTTTATTTTTTTTTAATTTCTGCTCACAGTATTCCAATTCTAAAATGTTGACAGTAATGGTAAATTAATTGAATCATGCAGATTCTCTCAGGTCGGACTTACAGAAGAAGGCTTACAATAAATCTTGAGTAAATATTAATGACAGACAATTCACCAAATAGTGGTCAACTCACAGCTCCCTTTCACATTATGCCTTTAACATAAGATGTCCCACCAGCTCAGCTACCTTATATTCACATAAAATCCCCAATCTTTTGTACCATTTTATTCTGGCATTGAAATTGAATGTCAAAAATATTTTAATCATTTTGAAATAGGCTACCTTTTTATACATTGAAAAAGTTTGGTTTTGATCCATCATGATTGCAGTGGATACAACTTCTCCATTGATCCCACAGCCACTTTTAGGTAATGGAGTAATGTCATCTCCCTTAAGTCTGAAGCTATGCCCCCCGGGGGCAGTATCGCTGGATGTGGCCAGCCTCCTGGCATCGCCTGCAGATTGGCCCTTCCCTGCTCGTCGTAGTGGGTGAGGGAAATGGGTGAGGTGGTAGAGACTGGGGCCCTGCACTCC
>OMPB01090359.1:3987-15529 GCA_900312615.1 Stylephorus chordatus | reverse complement strand
GAGAGAGAGAGGGAGAGAGACAGAACCCAGATAGAAGAGACCTGTCATGCAACACTATTGTGTGTGTGTGTGTGTGTGTTCGTGTGCGTGTGTGTGTGTGTGTGTGTGTGTGTGTGTGTGTGTGTGTGTGTGTGTGTGTGTGGAATCTCCAGGATGGGACTTTTTCCATTCCTCTGACGCTTAACTGGCCGCACCTCAAGTTTAGGGAAGTGATGCCTCCTATATAACCTCACCTGTTAAGTACTATAGTTTACAATAACCTGCGAGCCAAGACGAGGCAGACGGACATCCTTCTCTGTACTTACAACCTTCCTTTCACATTAACCAACTAAGCAGAAGAAAGCTGAGGACCATGGAGCCGCAACGATATCCAATCAGCATCCGACTGATAGGAGTGATGCACAAAGAGAAGAACAAAGTAGGCACATACGAAACATTATTCATGTAAAATGATATTGAAGCGGATGTCTTAATTCCCCCCCTCAAAGCATTTCGATTTTAAAAATGAATTTGTTTTATTTCCCCCTAGATGTATATGACTTCAGTGCTTTGGTCAGACGAGAGCGACATTGTTGTTTACCGAAGCTTTCGGGACTTCAAGAAAATCCATGTAAGTCACTGATTGTTAGGCACGTCGCACGTGCAGACATTATGGCTAAGTGGCTCGAGCCACAGCCCATCTAACGTCCTCTGCACGTACCTACAGCCACTGGCCGATTAACCGAATCCATTTTATTCTTATTAACATAAAACGGTAACTTACTTTACAGAAACAAATGAAGAAAGCGTTCCCACCTGCAAACCCGTTGAAAAGATCTGACAGAGTAATTCCCAAATTTGGAGGTATGTGTTGTGAGTCGTTCTTACTAATATTTTGTTAGTTTGGAAACACAACATTTTCTGTGATTACCGGCTAATGCGGCTATTCTTGTTTTCCGTGCTGGCTAACAGACAAAAAGACAAAGAGGCGCGGTCAGAAAAAGGGCCCCAGCAAGTCAGTTCTCCGTCTCAAGTTCTTGGAGAAGTATTGCAACGATCTTCTCAGCTGTGATCCGCGCGTCAGTCAGTCTGCCGATCTCATCCGTTTCTTTCGTCCTACGGACCAAGACCTGCTGCCGGAGTTCGCTAAGAACAGGTGACGTTCAACAGTTGCGATGCATAGGGCTATACATTACAACCCCAGAAAGTCTAAACTTTTGATATATTATCAATTTAATCAGGATTAAATTGTATAATTATAATAATCTAAATTAGATTTGGGTTTAAGAAGAAAAAGATAATAAGTAATTGTCATGTTAAAATATGATAATTCAAACCCCAAAACATCCATTAAACAATCCATTCCACACCGACTGTTAAAGTGTAACTACACCCTAAAACCACTTTTTGGGGTTGTAAATTGGTGTATTAGGCTTAGTTATTGTGAAACACACAAATCCTGGTCATAATTTCAACATTTGCAAATTGACATAAACTTCATGTGCTGTAAATTTGGCTCTTCATGCCACCTATAGGTTCAACTCTGCCATTGCAATAACTACGTAGTTGCGGAGGTTTCACTCCGCTCTGACGTCACACATGGGTGTGCGATACCACAAAATGTAGTATCGATACGATACCAAGTAAATACAGGGCCAGTGTATAAAAAAAAAAAGCCATGATGATTCTCACCGATCCAAGATATATAACGGAATAAAACAAGGCAGGCTGTTGTTTTGGTAATTCTACTGTTGTGTGTGTGCGCGCTGCCATATTGTTATGATGTCCACTCCCCTTTATATTCAAACAACGGCATCCCTTTTAAAAGTCTGTGTCTGCTTGTTGAGGCAACCTGTCAGCACGCAACTGCGTGGCGTGCGTGCACACGCACAGCTGAAAAAGGTCTCGATCGGTGAGAATCATCATGGCCAAGTCGAAAATTAGGTTTTATGTCAAAAACTGGTTGGTTAACGGCAAGGATTTGCACACCACTAGTGAACGCATTCTTTGAAAATCTTGAGGCGTGGTCAAGCGAGAAATGGTATGTGTAGTTACACTTTAACTATATCAACTCTGTGTGTGTGTGTGTGTATAATCAGGATTAAATTGCCTGAACGTATGATATGCGTTTCTATTTCTAAACATAAATATGTTTTTATCCACAGCATCATGGTCATGCCTTCAGACGATGTCGATGTAGGTCACGAGTCGACAAAGACAAACGTTGGTAATGTGACGCAGCCATTTGTAACGGAGACCTACCGCTGCGTAGCACCTTATGAAACCAAGGATACCAAGAACAAACCATTTAAAGTGGCGGAAGATGAAAAAGTGGACGTACTCATCAAAGACAAAGCAGGTGAGGGAACAGACACGCACATTCCCTGCTTAGCAATCAGTAGACTAAGAACTGGTTTAAATATAAAAGATAATGTTTAAAGATACGGCTGCTCATCCCCATTAGCCATAGCGTTGAATTGCCTGTTGATAATCTAACCTCTCCTCTGTGTGTGTTTAGGATGGTGGATGGTGGAAAATGAAGACAAGCAACTGGCCTGGTTCCCTGCCCCCTACTTGGAGAAGTTAGATGATGAAGATGTCGACAGTGAAGATGATACTTCAGGATTCGGTGAGTTTATAAATGCACACAACCAACCAGTTTACCTTCTCTCTCTCGAATTTGCAGCACTTAAAGTTCGTACTAAAGTTTGATGGAATGACAAAAACAATCCCTTCTCTGTCCACCCTCAGGTGTGCTGTACACTGCAGTGAAGAACTACAAGGCTGGCAAAGGAGATGAGGTGTCCATGGACATTGGTTCTGTGGTGGAGGTTCTTCAGAAGTCAGATAACGGCTGGTGGCTCATTAGGTAGGTAGAGAGTTCTTAAACACTCAGAGGCCTTGGATGGACATTCCTGTGCTTGTTTCCCACTTATTCCTTTTGGTTTATAATTTAAATCTCATTTTAAATGTTGTTGAATGCAGCAGCACCATATTAATTATATGCATATGACTACTTAACTAATCTAATCACTGGTGATGTCCTCTCCCTGTTTCACAGATCCAAAGGGAAGGGAGGCTATGTACCAGCCATCTACCTGCAGCCCTATAACCATCCCCGAGTTCGCATGGCTGCCCTCAAGCAAGACCTGCGCAGCTCCTCTCTCAACCTGTCTCAGCTCCAAATCCAAGGTTCTGGCATGGAGCAACCCCACAAGCTCACCCATTCCCAGGGCAACCTTCTGCAACTGCCCTCTCTGCCTAACCAGCTCCGGCCTGCCGACAAGCACAAGTCGCACTCTCTGGATGTCCTGTCTGGGCCCCGGCTGGAACAGCTTCCGGCCAGCGTCCTCTACCCTCGTGCCAGCATCGACGCCGGTGCCCCTGTTAGCAGAAGGGCAGCACCGGTCATCATGGTAGAGATGGACAGCGAGGGAGACGGCAGCGAGACGTGGGAAAGTGACGGAAGCCTGCAGAGTCAGAGCAGCGAATTCAGCCTGACCTCCTCGTCTGGAAGCTCCTTCCTCAACCTGAGCCCGAGCTCAAACGTAGAGCAGCTGCGTCTCAGCCGAACGCCTCCGCCCATGGTATCCGACCGCCTGGACGTTATCCCGGCGCCCAAGATGACGCCCAGCGTGTCTGACCCCAACCTCTTCCAGATGCCCTCAACACCTAAGGTTCCTCCTAGGCCACGCGCTCAGGAGATCCTCACCCGTTGTACCACCATCACCCGCAAGAACGCCTCCATGGGTGGGCAGTCCCCCGTGATGTTGGAGATTCAGGCCCGTTGAAGAGGACCGAGTGGCATTCCTAAACCTGCTGCTTTGCTGGCCTTCGTTAGAGACATGTGGTTATCAGATCACTGTTGAGAAGAGTGGACATTCATGCGTTTAGCAGACGCTTTTGTCCAAAGCAACTTACAAGTGAATTATACAATTGTAAGGTCCCTGCGAGACATGAACTCACAACCCCTGGTTTACAAGACCAATGCTCTAACCACTGAGCTATACAGCTATATTCAATTCAACAATTTGACTGCCTTTTAACAAAGATTAGAAGAATAGAAACCTTGACATAATGTCTTGAAGTATGCAAGTATTCAATATAAGAAATACACACTCTTGATAACCATTTGTTCGGTCTCACTGCAGGAAAAGGAATTATTTAATTATTATTATTGATTCATATTTACAAGCAGATTGTAAATAAGTGTTCTGCATGTTAAGAGGTTTCAACATGAGGTAAGGGACGGTAGGTGTGGCAGACATTGCTGAGATGGCGATAGATTACGTCACTTCTGTTACCTAATTACTTTCTACTGTGTTTTATGAATTTTGTTGTATTCCATACTGGAAAACTAGTGATATCCTTTATATGTAAGACAGTTCCTAGAAGGTAAAAGTCTAACACATTAATTACAACTTTGTTGAAATGAAATCCCTTAATCTTCTTGAATAGATGAAAACAAACGTTGTAGTTGAGCTACTTGGATGATATGGATGGTGGATGTATTTAGTTCATGGAATAAATGTAAATCCTGACAGCTGTGTGATAAGTCATTTGATTTGCACTTAAATCCACGTTTAAATCAAAGATCCCTCTCTACAACTACAACTCTACAATTTTAGCCAAATAACATAATACACACATTACACATTAAGCACACGATCAGTTGTGCTACAATGCACAACTCAATAGGGTTCCTACCAGGTTTATTATTTGTTGTATGCCGCGGCGGCTAAAATTGCCGTGAGCTGGAACGAGCTACAGACATACAACTTGGACCCAACAATTGGAAATGATGTGCAAACGCTTCACAAGAAACATGACAATCGGCCAGATGGTGGTGGTTACAATTCACATTAAAGTTTTTGACTCCGATTGACTTAAAATTTGACACATCTCAGCACAATGTGCTCCACAAAAAAAGCCAATTGGACCATAAAAGTCCACCATGGTGGATTTGTTTTGGTAACTGAAAAAGAGTAATGTGTAATCTACTTTTTGTTGGATTTTGACTGCATCAACATCAAATTTGTATAGTGCCTTGGGGGACCGAGATAGACAATTCTACTTCAAAAGAGCAACATTGGTCCAAAAACGTAGATCAAAAAAAATTACGCTATAAACTCTCCAATTCACCAGATTATTAGTATTATTTTATTAACTTTGGGTGCACTGTGGAATGTTTAAATTGAGTTTGGTAGTGGCTGCTAGTGGGTACTATAAGGTTGCACTAGCATTAGCATAAACCTACCTGCCCAAGTGCACGGAGCTGAAAAATGTCAATCAGAATCTTCACAGGTAAGTTAAAAAAAAATGAAGCTTTGTCAAAAATTCCGAACTTACTTTAATCCTGTACGTTTTACAGTAGCCATTTCAGAAATTGGTTAGCATATTTAACGTTATAACATTAATCTAGCTAACTTTTTATATTTTACCAGAGCTGGCCGGCTCAACTGTAGCTTAATTAACTAAATTATTAAATAAAATGAACTATTTACGTTCTTGTGTATTGATAATCACTCCGTGTTTGGTTATTGGTCTGCCAAAGTATTTTGAGCCTGACCCATAGCCACAAATTCCAAAAATGTGTACCTCAAAACCCAGGGCAGTGGACAGAATTTCACCAATTTTGGTGTACATGCCCTGGTGGCAAGTATTAACCAAAATCTGGTGTCATATTGATTGATCTGCTTCCCTCCATTGAGCGCGAAAAGGTTATAACCTGTGGCTATAATTTATATCCAACTTATACAACTGGTTTAGGGTCTAGTTGCATCTATGGCAGGACGAAAGAGTCACCATCAAATCACCTAGAAGTGCTGTACTCCAAACAACACACACACGTCACAATTTCAGACTTGATCATAACACTGCTATGAATTGTTTTATGTTCGTAAAAGTGATGAATATAAATCAAGGTTTCTTAAAATTGATCTTAAAACATCACTCGTATTACCAACAGTAGCAGTTTTATTTTAAAATCAATTTTTCATCTTGATACAAAATCCAGTTATATAAGAAACCATCACTTGTTTCTCTTCAATATGCAGTAGGTTGTAGAATGAAACCACTTTGAGATACTTTTCCTGGAGCTGAATTATTTGGATTGCTCAACAAGAGACCAATCAGCCTTTTTTGTATGCTGAACCAGGATCACCTTCAGGGAAACAGAATGAGAGGAGGAACGCACATTTTTTGGAAACGGATCAGAATCAAGTTATATAAAAAGGCTGCCACAAACAGGATGAAAGAGTCCCAGGCCTGTTATCTTGGGTTCACAATAATATCACCTTTTCGGCATGCAAATAGCTAGGCTGTGAATGTTTAACCAATTCGGCGTGTTTACCAGGCGATGGGATTGGCCTACCAGGGGCTTTCCCCAGAAGCAGTGATTCATGAACTCGTAAGACCCCACGGTGGATCCCAGGTCAGCTGGTAAGCATCTGAACGCTTGGAAGGAAGGACGCCTGCTGACTCCTGGTTTTCCTGGCTATCATTTGATCTACCCCATCTTCCTCCTCCTCGTCTTCCTCTTCTGAGCTCTCCTCGCATGCAGCCTGTTGGCTTCTGTCGACGGGTCCCATTTTAACTTGCCTGCCGTTCACAGGGGCTTTCATGGTGACACTGACATCATCGTCCTCTTCCTCCCCAGGAACACTTAAATCCTTATCGGGATGATTTCCATCGTCTTCTTCATCAACAACATCGTCGTCGTCATCATCATCATCGTCCTCGTCTCCACTGCCTCGAGGCTTCTTGTCAATCACAAACAGAGGCTGGGTGTCTTTAATGTCAGAGGAGTCCATGTCCTCATCAGGACCCACGCTGCTGCAGAACACAAAATGAGCAGAGCATGAAATACATGAATGAATGAAATACATTCCTCCCAAACAACTGATGGAAGGCTGTCGGACAAGTCAGGTTTGGATATCATGTGATGCTGCTGGGATACATGTGGACGCTGAAACTATTAAACATGCTTCCATCTCTTCGGAACTTGTTCATTTTTAATTGACCGTTCTACTGGTATTCATTTTTGAAGAAAAAACAAAACAAAACAAACCTGGCAAGTCTACAGTTTAAACACACAGCTGCTATGCTTTTAAAGAGTACTAGACAAGAGCAAATTATGCCTGTTTTACGTTGATTCACTTATAGTCAGGTGACTTAGCAAAATGTTTGTGACGTGCCAGATAAAAGCGCCAATTTTTTTCCACATACTTTCCATCACTATAGCTTTCAATTTGGAAGGAGCCACTTCATCAAGATGGCGGAAGGCAGCCATCTTGGATTTCCAAGATGAGCCGCCATGTAACATCTATAAGTGCCAATATCTTGGCTTCCAAGCGACTTAGGTCAATCTTTAGTGTAAATTAACTGGGTCAGGGAATAAAGTTATTGTGAATATCACTAGGTGACTATTTTTGCCAATATTAGATCATTTGGTTTATCTGGCAATATATCTACACAATTATGTATATTATGCACATATTTTTGCAACACGCAACGCGAGCATTTCATTCCTCGGGATGGACCACTGTGCTGACTAAGGCTGGCATTTCCTCTGGCACAGCCGACTCCTTCCTCAAAGCATCCCACCTCACTAGGACAAGACATGCTCACCAAGTGAACACTTTGGCATTGGCAAAGCTGCAGCAGGATGCCTTCTTGGACATGACTGAGGGACCACATGATGAGAAGACCAAAGAAGCTTGGAGACAAGATATGATCACCAAGAGTCCAACATTCCAGTACTGGGATACCATCCTCAACATGGAAATTCTGGGTCTGATATTTGTGTGAGCCCACAGAAAACAGGATTTTCCCCTCTGTGTGGAGGCAGTGAAGGCTCTCGTCCCATGGTTCTTCGCCCTTCGCCACATTCCAACCCATTCTTTGGTTTAAGATTCATTGTGAATCTGTCTGTACAAAGGTCTCAAAATCTTTGGGCATCATAAAAAAGGTTAAACCCTTTTTTTTTTTTTACTGTAATATAATTTGTGCTAGCACTTATCCATCTTATCTACAATCAATTTATAGACTCCAGAAATCCTTTGTACTGTAAGAATTGCCACTAACACATATCTAGCTCCAACTAAGCCCTTATTTAAAGAACTGCAATTATTAACAATCTATGAAGTGAATAAATACCAAACAGTATTGTTTATGTATAAAGTAATCTGTCCCCCATTATCACCAAGTCACTTTGAGCTTAACTCTCATTTTCATTCATATTCCATAAGAAGAAGGAATCATTTACACATTCCTCTCTGTAGAACCTGTTGCCAAATTCTCATTTGTATATCAAGGTGTGTCAATTCGTATATCAAAAAATCTAACGGAAACATGCTCAACATTATCTGTATTTAAAAGAAAGTTCATATATGAATTGCTCCAATCAATGCTGTTATCTTATCGTCATTATCACCATCTCTGTTACTGTTGTTATGTCCTATATGTGAATCTGTGTTGTATGTCTGCATGTACATGTGTGTATGCGAGTTGATATGTGTACAGATCATACTGTATATAAATATGGACGTAGCATCCGTGACGTCACCCGTTAGTTTTTTTTTTTAGCCTAAAGATGTTATGGTATTAAGTTACTGTGTTTCTTGGGGGAGGGGCCCATGGGCTTTTTGACATCTCCTGCACATCTTTTTTATCTTCCTTTTAAATCACTATATTATATGTATTGTTTCATTTGTAAGTGCAAATAAACAAATAATAACAAAAAATAATAATAATCAGGAGTTGCCACCAGGAGATAACGGAAGTAGTATTCATATTAATTCAGGATCATAAAGAGTTAACAGCCACCAAGTATCATAAAAATGTGACACCTGATATTTTCTATTGTTTTGAAATGTGTTCATGTGTTTGTGCATTTGGTTCTTCTGCCCAACAAATACCTTTTTACCTTTATCTTAAGAAGCATTACATACGTGAAAAGACACAAGGATCATTTAGAATATCTAGTCACTCGTCAGGTTCACCAGACATTGAACTTCCCATTGTAGGCACTATCAATGCACCTCTGTCTGTCTTTCTCCTTAAACCAGTCTGGCTGGACTTACTGTCAAAATGGGCAACCAAGCCTGTAATTTCTACACTTCCTTTTGGCTTGATTCCAAATATGGGTATAGACATCTTATTACTGCCAGGAACTATATCTGTTGGACGTGCGTTGTTGTGAAGGGTCAGAACACAGTGTGAAGAGAGATTACAAACTCCTGTTACTGAGTAGGAAGGGAAAGGCAAGTACAACACGTGACATTCAAACCCAACAACAGTGATATGATTAAACAGTGCTAGATAAAAGTCCCAATTCATTAGAAATAAAAATAATGCAGAGGGTCACAGAGTCGTATAAATAAGCACTCAGTGATACTGTGTGAAACTGATTAAATATCTTCTTATAGAAGCAAAGTCAAATTGTTTTGTTTTTTAATAACAACAAGCAAATGCAACACGTTGCCACTAATCAGTGCAATTATTCATTGTTTGACCAAATAATTCAAAGGTGATTGATCGTAAGTCGTGGCAGGACATTGGCAGTTGGATTACCACATTCCAAACAATCATGACATATTGAGAACGTTTGCTATTGGATTAAATTATTATTTTATATTACCGTTTATAAATGACCAGAGAATGTTCCTATTAGAAGTGACTGGTGGGGTGTATCAAGCAAAAACACACAGATTGGTCTTTAAATATATGTCTCACGAGATAATGAAGGGGTCAATTTGTGTAAAATAATAAATATGCATTTATTTTTATTTTTTTATCATTGCTATAACATTAAGCAACCAAGGACATAAGAGAACATGAGCTTGGTTGTATCAAAGTCTTACAAGTATGTGACAAAATGGGACCAAAAAAAAAAAAAAAAAAAGATGGTTCTTTTCGTCACTTTATAATAAGCACTTTTCTCTGATTGGGTGGATAAATCATGTGACACCGCACCCCAGCCCCTCCCCCTGCTCACCTGGCGGGGGCTCCTGTGACTCTCATCTTCTGCCACATGTAGTCAAGAAACATGGAGGCCTGAAGCAAACGGCCAATCCTCTGCATGTGTCTCTCTGCGGACATAAAGGGTGGAAAAAATGCTTCATTATGTCATTATGAAAAATCAAAGCTAAAGGAAGACTTCAAAACAAGGAGGGGTGAGCAATCTGTGGCAGGGAGAACATTCTAGGGGTCCCCTTTCCCTGCTAAGAATGGTGATATGAATGTTATTTCTTCAAAGTCATTATTGTGTGTGTGTGTGTGTCCATTAGCCCACCCCCACCCTCCAGGACTCGGGAAGGGGGGTGCTGAGGGGGCTGCAGCATCCCCACCTGTTGACGGAGAGTTGTAACTGCAACACTAAAAAGTTTACTAAACAAATCAATAAAAAAATAGCTATCTTTTTTTGAGTTAGCATTTTAGTGTAAGCAGTCTATAAAACATGGTTGTTTTTTTAAATGGTTGAAATCCACCGTTTTTTTAATATTTTCTGTGTATCTGACCTGACGCACAAACGCAGTGCACACACACGTCAGGCTTACGTGTGTTTTTTGTTGCGTGTAGGTTATTGAAACAGAAGCCATGATGCAGGCATTCTGAGGCAATTGCATGGTTAAATCAATGAATTTTATTTTATGATTATAACCCATCATTTAGTGAGAGTGTGTGAGAGAGAGAGAGTAGTTCAGTTACTCGTTATTAATATTTTTGGATGGTTGCTGTGTGTTCACTTCATTCTGTCACAAAAATGTGTAAATTGTCACTGGCGCTGATTATAAGCCTATGATTATTCATGTATTCAGTTTTAATCTGTTAAATCTGCATCTGTTGTACAGTCTTGTGCGCAGTGCGTGCTATAAAGTTCAAGTGCCTTGTTGCTACCTGGCTGTGTCTCAATCAACAATAAATCGTCTTCTGATTAGGAAAAAACCTGCTGCATCTCGTGTGTGAACTGTCCACATGTTGGTGTTCAAGTTTTGCTGTCTGCTGTAGTGTAAAATGTTCTAAATGTTGACCTTTCAAATGAATGGAAAATCACAAATGATGCAATGTGACGTTATTATATAAGACTTCTCTCCGCACCCCCGACTCTGACTGATGCCCCGCATCCCTGCTCCACCCCATCATAACCAAGGTGTCAATACATAGAGAATGGCTGCATCTCTCAGAGCAGAGGCCAAGTTATTGTGAGGGAGTCACCACTGTTGAGACTCAAGATTATGCTGCACTACCAAAACACCCAGCAACAAGCCGTACCTAAGCATGGATGTATGCGTGTGCGTGCATGCATGTGCGTGTGCGCACTGCTCCTCATGTTGTGTGGGATTGTCGATTAAAAGAAATCTGTTTCTCCCCCCCCGTCCTCCCTCCCTCCTTTCCCTTCAACACTTGATAAAGTGTCATGGAAGCCTCATGTAGTCCCATCTCCTCGGGGCACCTGTGTAGGGTACGAGCCCCTCGAGGTGGCCGCGCGCCCCCTGGTACTGCAGCAGCTCTTCGGGGGGCAGGTGCGTGAGGAACACCTGCAGCACCGACTGAGCGTCAA
>OMPB01090259.1:0-10407 GCA_900312615.1 Stylephorus chordatus | reverse complement strand
AGGCCGAGATGTACAGCTATTTCTTTGTTATAATTGTTAACACTTTGCACAACATTGTATTTCATTAAAAGGAGAGAAAAATACAGATAGAAGAAAGGGTACCACTTTACTTGAAGTTTGTGCATAAGACTGTCATGATCATGAAAGTGACAACTGTACCGAATGACACTTAATGACAACTGTCATAAGCATTCATAAAGTGTCATGACAGGTGTCATGTCTTGATTGTGACAGCATCATGACAGTCTTATGCACAAACTTCAAGTAAAGTGTTACCGAAGAAAGTCAAATTCAGATATCCAAACAAATGGGTGTATGAACAGAAATAAATAATTACAAACATTTCCTTTGACTTCTATACTCCTTCCATCAATGCTTACTAGATGGCTTTTCTCCCTCTGGTAAAACATTACATTTATTTGGCTTGTTAAAGTGTCATAAGAATGAGTGGAATCCTGGTCTCCGAACACTTACCCACAGGGCTCCTGGAAGTACGAGGTGTCCGTGTGTCTGTCCAGCGCCTGGGACGTGTAGGCAGTGTCCCCCCTGGAGAGGTCAGAGGTGAAGCTCCACATTCTCCCGAACATGGTCTCTCTGTAGGGAAATGGTTAACAAAAGACGTCAACATTTGAACCCGCGCTACGTTCATCTTTTTCCACTGCGGCCAAGTTACATGGGTTCAAAATGTAACTTTTCCTTGGCAGACCAGATGGATCTGGAGAGAGACAATAAAGCAGCATGGGTCGACTGAGGCCAAGGCTGGGTCGAGTTACGTACAGCAGGTCTATGTTGTATTTTCAGCAACACAACGGACAAAAGACCTAACCCATGGTATCAGGTTATCATGGGGGAAAAGTACACAAACTTCTGGCTGAGTCTGTTTGTACCAAAGAACGTCCAACGACCGTCAGCGTTTCAATTCTAGCTTATGGGACGCCAACCTCACCAGATGCTTAGTACCTGATGAGGCTGACTCTTTTGGTGACTGCCTCTGTCGCCTCAACTGTGGCAGGAACATCCTCTACGAAAGCAACCCCGTAGAGCAGGAAGTTCCGCAGGAAAGCCTTTCGCTCGTCCTCGCAGCTCATGAACTTTTCCCACTTCGCGGATTGTGCTTGGGAACTTTGGTAGATGTCGTTGTTCCAAAGGACACGCGGCTGCGACACAGTGCGTCTCCTTCCCTCTGAGCTGTTCTCTGCCAGCCAACTCAAACTGTACTCTGTCACGTGACCATCTGGCCCTGGGGTGCGGAACAAAAATAAGTTGTTAACAAAAAGGTAGGATATTTAAAAGAGCTTTACAAAGGCAAATGACTAACAAAGTAATTTGCCTCGGTGCTTTGACTTAACCATATAGATGTTGTAAAACTTAACAGCCTAGTGTGAGGATCTAACATACTATCATATATTTTATTGTCCCTATGGTAAAAGTCTGAAGTTATTGATTAATCTGTGTACTGTACCTTTCATACATTTCACTGCTGTATTTTCTACAACGTTATGCGCGTTCACAAAAACGTCACCCTCTGCTGTGCACCCCGTTAAAAACGCTCAGTCACCTGTAACCTCCAAGCACCATCCAAAACGGGCCTTCAAGCAAACGCGCATATGTAATAAGCAGCACGTCCGAATAACTTACACGTGAGAAAAAGATGACCATCGTCGATCCTCGTGTCGGCTGGATGGAGTTTCAGGTCAATAGTCGCTGTATCCAGGATCCTCTGGTTTGTCTTGAAGTTGTAGCATATAGGGGAACGACAGTTATCCCGAAGCCACACATAAGTGAAGTGCATCGACATATCCCCATAGCTGATCTCTAGAAGTTAAAAGCAGGAACGTTTGACGTGCTTACTGCGTCTACTACAGACGAAGCGGTTACGGAGGTTGCGGCTAATGCCTACTAATCACAACAACGACAACTGCAATAATACAATCTTACCAATAGAATCGTTCCCCATACGCCAACTACTGGACTTCGTGGTGGTGGTGTGATGCATTTTCTTTAAGTTTCTGCATTTCATTTGAGTGTTTCCAAACCCAGACACGACCGCTAGTTTCATGCTAGGTCGTAAACATCTAACGGAATAGTACAACACTCCAGCCATGATGGATAACAAGCCACCGGTTAATTAGTAGAGCCCTTATAGCCTCTGACAGCCAACACAATCTCTTCACAGACGTATGCCGTCTGTCTTTATGTTATACTAGTGCAGCGCCCGTTCAAAACACGTCAGTTCGGAACAAAAACACACCCAACACCGGTGAAGCCCCGCCCCGCAGCTGAGCGGCTCGCTCGTTTATTCAGTGGCCGTTCAAAACATGCCTGTTCCAAATAGGATGGAGGATGATGGGGGACCAACATCAATTTCCCTGGAGAAAGTCACTGAGGTAGTCAAACAACCCCACAGTGACAAAGCCCCGGGGATTGATGAGATCCGTCCTAAAATGCTGAACTGTGAGGGACTCAGAGTAGAGCCGCTGCTCCTTGGCTTAGAAAGGAGCCAGTTGAGGTGGTTCGGGCATCTTGTAAGGATGCCACCTGGTCGCCTCCCTAGGGAGGTGTTCCAGGCACGTCCACCTGGGAGGAGACCACGGGGCGGACCGAGGACCAGGCGGAGGGATTACAGTATATCTCCACACTGGCTTGGGAACGCCTCGGGATCCGCCAGTCGGAGCTGGTTAATAAGGGAGAGGGAAGTCTGGGGGCCCCTGCTGAAACTGCTACCTCCGCGACCCGACCTCGGATAAGCGGTTGAAGATGTGATGTGTGATGATGTGTGTCAAAAATATATATACAGTGTATCAGCAGGGTTGTGCAGAGTTGCAGTGTAAAACATAAATTACTAAGGGCTACATGTTTATACAAGAGAGATGAACAATGCAACTTTAGCCTTAATCTCATAAATGTATATAAAAAGTGTTTCCTTAGAAGAATATCTGGCAAGTGCTTGTGCACTGGTTGGCTCCTGTCATACAGGCACATGCTCATGGGAGCCTGGAGTGGACACACAAAAAACTAAAGCTACAAATTCACTTCAGGATTTACACGTTCACTCACAACAGAGAAGTTCTTCTCCAATAACCCTGTAACAACACTACTTTACACAGCTTCCTTCTCAAGCTGCCACTCTGCAATTGTAGTGTGAATTTTTTACCACATGGTGTTGCCTCAACTTTATGAAAGGTGCTCACGATTAAAGACATGAGGCTAAAGTGATGGTTGTCAATGCCGTCCTGAGTTTCAACAATATGTTCACGAAGACCAAACACAGCTTCAAAACCTATGTTTGCTCTGACAACATGGTCGACCAGAGACACTATGTGCTGGTGTTCGGCAGATGAAATGTTTGAGGCCTGTCGGATACAGTGCTCTGCTGAGCAGATCACCTTGACTGTACCTGTGAGGGATTTTCCATTATTGATCGATTGATTATTGTATCATCTACTTTGTCAGTATGTTGTGTTGGTAATGCTGTCTCATGTGTCTCTAGGGAAAGACAGGAGAAGGCCTCAAAGGGTCAAACCCTTTGCTCTAAATATTATGAGAGCCGACAAGGAAACAACCTTGTTGCCGTTTCCAGCTGCCTGAATACTAAATAAAGTCCTAGCACAGAGATGTCTTTTTCGGCCTTATCAGGCCCACCGTGACCTAGCTAAAAGTGATACCATACGTGCACACTGAAACAGCAGAGCAAACGCACATACCTCTATCATTACTCATGAATTATCTATTCCTGTATGCCACTGATAAGTTTCGAGGACACCGGACAAACAGCAGACAAAGGTACAGGTGACCGAGCACCAAGCATGGTCCGGCTTTGTCTCCTCCATGGTGCCTTTGTGTTTGGTCAACAAATATACTTCTATACACATTGCATTCCACCAGTGTTTTTATTGTCATTGAACCATCTCTTTACAGATTTATCCAGCAGTCCATCCAGATAATTCCACACTACCCATTCCTGGATGGTTATTTTATTCCATCCATCCATCCATTTTCTTTAACAGCTCCCCCCGGTTGCAGGGGGAGCTGGAGCCAATCCCAGCTGACATTGGGCGAGAGGCAGGGACACCCTGAAGCCCATTATTCAGTTAAAAGCTTTACCTCCAATCCTCATTGCATGTAACTTTATCAGAAGCATATTCCATAGCATAGCATCCGCTTTTTATACATCAAAGAAAACTGCCACTACTGTTTCTTTATTAATTTGTGCTTTCCTTACATCATCTTGTAGACATAATAATGGATCCAAAGTACCACCTCCCTTTCCTAAATCCACTTTGACTCCCTGCAATTATATCCATCAGTCTTTCATTTACCATTAGTTCCATCAGATGTTCGATGTTAATGCAATTGTTGGTTTGCTTTCATCTTTCCCCGGCTTCCTTATGGGAACAATGGCTGCCTCCTTCCAACGCACAGGTATTCTACCTTCCTCCCACACTTTATGCATTAACCTTCTGCATTAAAGTAAACAAAACACTCATTTCATGTCCTGTATTTCCCTTAAAGCCTCCATGTTTTCAGATGTTTTCCCTCTGCCCCTGCTTCCCTCCCACACATATTAGAACGGTGTACCTTAACAAAAGTGGTATCCATTAATTCTGCTTTTTTCATTAGTTACCATTTCATTTCCATTTATTAGTACTAAATCCATTATTAAATCCACTCCCTTCTGTCCCCATCCTCCCATCTTTTGATCATCCCCCACACCTCTCCTACTGGAGTTGTGTTAATGTCCTTTTTGCCTGTCTTATTGTCCTCCTTACCACTGCCTGGGCTTTTGTACTTTACCATAATGTTGAAAATGATGGGTTCTTTTCAACAGCTTGAATGCCTCATTTCTGTTTCTCACAGCTTCTTTACAGTTATCATCCCACCTTCCTCTTTAGTTTGTCTTTACTCTTAGGGATGGATCTCAGTGCAGCCGTTTTCATTTCCTTATCCAGGATTTCTATGTCATATTACCATTAATCTGGTTCAGACATTCATCCTTAAACTTCCAACACCCATTTTCCACAGTCACAGATGCATTTCATGTGTATCACACATACCCTATGAACATAATCTAAAACAAGCTAACTGGTACAAAAATATGCAAATACCAATATGTATATTTATTGTTGACACAAACTACAAATTATATGGTGTGATTTGGCGACTCCTCCCCCTCCGCCTCTCCAACAACAGCTGAGTGACATGGGTGATGACATCAGGATGTACCAGACAGTCTAATAGGTCGTTGGTTGTGATTGGCGCGTGTCCTATCCCCTCCGCCATACTCTGTGCTGAACTGTCCTCCCCAGTCCCCTTTGCTGGCTTAAACTGATCTGAACCGGGGGAGCAGTCTTTTGGTGGGTCGACTAGCTGGTGTGTTTGTGATTCCATGGCGCAGCTCCTGGAAAAGCCAATGTCGTTGTCTTTGGGGGGGTGTTTTGGCTCACAGGGAACCAGGAGAAGGTGGGGCCCGAAGGATGCGGTGACGGGTGCAGTATTCTCCAACAGGGCAGCGGTACCCGTGCGTTTCCTCCCCGAATCGTGCTTGGCTTGGCTGGCTCCGGTGGGGTCACAGGCCTGGTTTGCGGAGCCACAAGTCGTCTGTCGTTGCATGTATGCCAACACTGCTAGGTCTAGGTACTGCATGTTTTCCTCGTGAGTTGCCACTCCTTCCTGCCGCCAAAAAAAGAAGAAATGGAACAATGGTTATGGTCCTGTTATGTATTGCTGTCGTGACAGCTCGGCAGAAAACTTTTGAGAGGTTACAGCAAAGAGAACCTAGAAAAAAAATACTTTTCTAAATGAAGTGCTCTTGTGCTCTGCATTCTGTTAATTTCTGCAGCATGCTATGGGTATTGCAATCTTCCTGGATTCTGGCCAGCGTTGAACATTTCTCAGGATCTCCTCCATTCATCTCACATGCTTCTATATGGAACCATATGTGCCGCAGAAACCTTGCCAGGAGTGGGAGGGTGGCCTGTATGTCCAGCAACTTCTATAGAACCTACAGAACCACTAGAAGTTGCCCTGGAGGAAAAGCCAGAGTCACACTGCACCAAAGTGAAATTCAGTTGTGCGTTTATCAGCCACAGTGAAGAACGATTGTGGACAGAGGTCAAATCATTTGTCACATCATGGGCAATATTGACAGAACAGAACAAATTTTACGCTCCCTGTTATGAATCATAACAATTTGATATAATTGTAATTGTCATCGTTATTATTAATCATCCTTATACACTTAACTCCTAACACACTTTTCATTTGGTTAATGAATCCCTCAACAAATATTGCTCCTGCCAACGCTGCCAAGTTCAGAGTGCTTTGACCAGCCACAGAGCACGACATTGAACATGTATGTCACAGTTTAGTATGCCTCCAAAGAGTTGCATTTTTCTGTCTTGATGAATGGAGTTTCCCTTAAATATGACTCCCATACCTCAATATGCATCAAAGTTACCTCGGTAGGGTTCAACCACTTGTCGCTGTTGTCGAGGCAATGCGCACCTTTCAGTGCACACACGACAGCCTTGGTCACGGCTTCACCTACTCTGGCTTCATCATCCACTTCCTGTCAAAGAACAGAAAGCCAGCGAAGGATATTGGGTGTGGCGTATCAAGGAAATGAAAGTTAATAACCAAGACATTGTAGAGAGGTGGGGGTAGGAGGAGGGGTTACACACAGTTTCCTGTGTGTCTGACCTTGCAGGGAGAGTGACTTCCCATCTAAATAAATATGTCCCTTATGGAGGCTGAAGTTCTTATACTGCATGCTCTCTAATGGTACACATACACACACACACACACACACGACAGCAGCCATCGTTCACGGCCTGGCGTGTTCATTACTCAAAGTGGAGAGCGACCATCAGCTACGAGCACTTAGCGCTATGTGCATCATCTATCTTTCAGCCTGGGCTCTTTGAAGGGAATGAGGTGCAAATTGGCTCTTTTCAAAATGCCAATTTTTTTGTCTAGAGAGAACATTACATTTGTAGAGAGAGACCCTGACTTCAATAGTCTGTATAGAGTGTGTGTGTGTGTGTTAGCTTACCAGCTCTATCCAGGTGTTGACACTGACAGTGATGGGGTCCAAGGACTCAACATAGTGCCACCAATGCCTCGGGACGTACAGCACCTGTAGGGCAAGGTTCAAAGGTCAACAGGCATTGGTGTGTCATGGTCACAACCATAGAACTTTGTCCACAGATCTGTTTCAGCAGGAACAATTCTATAAATTATATCAATATGACAAAAATCCACATTACCTTTCCTAGCCATGCACCCCGTCAATGATTCAGTCATAACGTGACTCCAATCTCTTTTAAAATGGCCCAGCGTTATTGATTCTCTGACCTGATTTGTTCGTGCCCAGCACATTGGTATGGGAGGAGGTCTGGCTCTGTGCCTTGTTTGACTTGCAGGAATAGCTGAAGCTATCTGATAGTGGAATCACTGTGTACCCTGGCAGTATCTCATTTAGGTTGACAAGTGAAATATTGCAGAGTGCCTTGGCACTGATGGGGCCCATTTGGGCTGATCGAGGCTTATTAAATCATAGCTGACCAATGGAATTGTGGGTATTGTGATCGATTGTTCCTAAACCAGGTTTATCCAAAACAAAGTTATGCACACAATAGAATTTAGCATAGCTTTAAAAAAAACATCCCGCTTGTCGCTAAACAGTTAATGCTGATCCCTTCTACTCAAAGACAGCCTCCCACAACTAACATTGCAGAGACACCATATGGGGGATGAATTTGGCAATACTGATAGGGTGGTTTAGTAACAGGCATTGGTGTGTCATGGTCACAACCATAGAACATTGTCCACAGATCTGTTTCAGCAGGAACAATTCTATAAATTATATCAATATGACAAAAATCCTTATTACCTTTCCTAGCCATGCACCCCGTCAATGATTCGAGTTACTACCGGCTAACTCCGAGTTAGCCGGTAGTGAGAAGGATCAGGATGGATGGCTAATCGCTTTGCTGATGTTTTGATTCCAGATAGAAGAAAAAAAACAGCTCAACACGCTGCCGAAATCTCAACATCAACATGTGTAGGAAATTGACAAAAGGAGGGGTGGCAGGAATGCACAGAAAGCCCGGCAGACTGACATGGAGTCGGATCCCGTCTGAACGTCAGAACAGTGCGGCCACCGTGATCCTGATTCCTGACACTCCCACATCACATTCATCCCACGCTAGTCTGAATAGCTTGGTTGATATTTTGGGTCACGGCTCTCTCCGCCCTCCCCCCTCCGGCCAATGAGGTTTCTGCCATCCGATTTAATGCTGTCGATCTTATTGGTCATTATCGTCCCTTATTTCCATCGCTCTGACCCGTTTCCCTTGTGAACCTTCGTTTCAAACAACAGATGCTCCACCCCCGAACATCCTGATTGGGCGAAGGAATACAAGCTACCCTACCCCCTTCTGTAAACCAAGTCTGCCAGGCTCTTTGTAGCAAATCGCATAGCGATTTGAACGTAAGTGTCTCAGAGAGACTGGCAAGCGAGGCTAATCCCACACTGACCTTCCACTGAGTGGACACAGGTGGAGAAATTTGACGGAATGTCTGCCGATTAACTAGCCAAGCTCTGACACACACAGCTATTCTTTTATATCTGCTGAATGTGGATAATAAGGGTGGTTTTGTATTACGCACAATGAATGTGAATGAGCATCTGAAATGCCGTTTTTTTTATTTGTCTGAACTACAGTCCCGTTGTACAATTTCAGGACGATAAGCACATAACGATCATCACATGGTTTGGTCTGTTTTTTTTTTACATGAACATTGCGTAATGAGCAATGAAATGCACGTTATGATTACAGCTTCTGTGTCAAAAGTCCTTTATCACACAAAAATAGGGTGGATTGTGAAACATCCATCTGTGCAGACTCACCCCATGACAGTAGTCCACACACACACTGAATCTATTTTTCTAGACATAGACTAGTAAGGCATCAGTAAACACCCATGCTTAAACTAAACAGTAAGAGGACAATGTCCACATTTAAAAAGTTCAAGTTCAAGTATTTTTATTTATATAGCCCTCAATCACTTTTACAGTCTCAAAGGGCTTTACAGGCCCACTTTTTTTTTAATGTGGTAAGTCCTCAATATTATCAAGTGTCTGGATTCCAGCTAACGGGTTAAAATGGCTGACTTTTATTTTCTAAACCTGTAAGGTTCCATCTCTGTATTGAATGAAAAGAGAGGAGCGGCTGACCTGTCCAGGCAGCAGCGTGACCCTATGGGCCCTGGCCATTCTGAAGGCAGGGAACCTGTCCAGGTCTGGCCGGAGCACGTCCACCTGGCTGAAGATGCTGGACTCCTCATAGGGGATCCTAGTAGGGTACAAACTGGCTGCATCCTCCGGAGGAAACAGGTGCCACCGCTTCCTATTCCAACATGGGAAAGACTATGTACCGCCAAACTAAAAGCATGCTAGCAAGCATGGTCAACTGGTCAAGCAAGCAAGCATGCTTGACCAGTTTAAAATGCTGTTCCACTGCTCTGGACCGTTTGTATCTATGACTTGCCCAAGATGGTGTATAAACAACAGAATGAATACTCTCCAAAGAAAATGCTAAAAATGCAATCTCTTTATACTTTATAGAGGATCATTATGAACACAATAAAGGAGAAATAAAAAATCTTGACTGCTGATATCAAACTATTCATGTCATAAAAGATGTGATGAACCAACACAAAACACAACGGGCCAACGAGCTGCTGAGGTTGAACACCGCTCCCACAAATGAGGACATGAGGGCAGGGTTAGCCCGGGGTCGGGGGTTAGTCCAGTGGTTAAGGCGTCAAAAAATTCCATTTTTCCCTTGACCCGTGGTTTTTCAAAGCATTAACATGTGAACATGCTTGAATGCTCCAATCCAAGTCTGTCTGTGTCACCTCTGCTAATCACAAAAGATTCAAATATTCATCCACACCCTGTTATACTTCTTTTACAGACCGGCAGCAGCAGAGAACTGCCGTGGCTTCTCCTTTTCCCTTCTTCTGCCTATCAAGTTTGTCATTGAATCAAAAAGGGCCGAGACCCAATTACCAGCAATGAGATAAAACTGAGCTTTGCTTCGAAAGAGATGGAGAGAGATAAGATACCAAATTGATCTCATTTCCCCTTCTTGTCAGGGAATCACAATAGGGCCTGTGTTCTATGTAAGTGCAGTCAACTTATTTTCTTTTTGAGGCAGGCAGGCGGCCTTGTCATTTGTACCTGGCTTTAGACACACACGCTCGCACGCACTCTCTCACACACTCTCTCACACACACACACACACACACACACACACACACACACACACACACACACACACACACACACACACACAGAGGTTAATTGGGCTGGTCTGCACCACTGATGCAGTTTATGAGGGG
>OMPB01089978.1:12226-23270 GCA_900312615.1 Stylephorus chordatus | reverse complement strand
TGTGTGTGTGTGTGTGTGTGTGTGTGTGTTTGGAGGGGGTGGGGGGGTTAGAGGACCACAAGGGTTATATACATCCTTTATATCTCAAAACACATTTAAAATATAACCTCTGTGGAGGTTAGAGCAACGGTAGAAATAATGAGCTTTCCCTACCTTCTATGTGTATATAATTACATCATACTCATTATAAATAATCATGCTTTAAACAAATAAAAACGCAAGTGCAAGCAATCAAAGTAATCAAATCACAAATTTGTGAATAATACGTTTCAATGTTGAGATTAGAAACATTGGAGCGTATCCAAAATCCCATCAAGAAGTTTTTTACAGGTCTACATAAAATGATGTAGGCCTATTTACGAAGATGAAGGAATAATTTGGCAGTTATATGAATTTATAAAAAGTAATGATGATGGAATTAAATTTGAATTATCGTTGGATTATTCTACAGTTAGTCACAATATTGATGCCTAAAAATAACAAGCGTATGAGATATTAAAGTATAATAAAGGTTAAATTTAAAAAAAGAAAGAAGAGTTCCTCTTGCAGGACTGCATGTTACTAAAATTTTTGTTCGAATTTTATGGTAATAACTACCTAGCTTGCCTCTTACAACTCGGACTCAAATCTGGATTAAATTTGTCATAAAATAATCTATCGTGTTTCATGACAATAATCTATCGTGACAATGCCAGTTGCGATGTAAACATATCAATGCAATTATTACTTCTTTTTTAACCGCAGTATAAAGACGTTTATATTTATATATCCATGATATAAAAGATGTGAGATTTAAAATATATATATATATAGTTCGTTGTTCTGAAGTTTGATCCGTGCACGTAAAGTCTCGCGTTAGTAGCTCTTCCTGGTTACCAAGGGAACGAGAACTGGAAAAGTTGTGCTGGCGGCTTTGGTTCATTAAAGTGGAGAGGCAACGCTGCCTAAACAACGTCACCGTTGTGATTTGAAGGTAAATCATTAGAATATTTACGGTCACATAGCTCATTTCTGCACAAATGTGCGGTATATGCGCATATTTATTTGCATTTGCAGGAGTTAAGGCTTTAGCAAGCTAAATGTTAGCTGGCTAGTAGGAAGCTGACGCTAGTGAAATAAGCTTCTACAATATTGTTTTAGATCCTAAATAAAACATAATATCACGTTTTAGCATCATTTATACAAGCTTTGGGTTGTTGGATTTGCGATTAATGTAAATTCGTTAAATGTGTGATAATGTTATAATTTAAGTTGACGTTTAACGACCAGTCCATACTATAGGCAATTACTACATTTGACAGTTGGCGCGGAAAATTCAATAAGATAAAACAAGATAAGATAACACTTATTTGGACGTAGGACAACTCAAACTTGACAGTCATTAATGATTTACTTCTCAGTACAGTAAAGCTAAACTATTTAGGATGTGTTGCCAGTGGTGTAGTAGTCTAGTTTTTTTTTGTAGATGAGCAACACACAGTGTTACTCATTTGGTGGTATTGTCTGGAAATATTAACAGTGCTTGGTGATACTTTCTATTTTTCTTAGGTCCCGGCATTGTCGGTGTAGTCTCTAGTCGACAATATGCCGTCACCACAAGTTCTTCAACCAGTTGTAAAAATGAAGGTGGACGAGCTATATCTCAACTGGTTGAGTGACCTCTCTACGCAGTCTGTGCTCAAAAACGACCTCGCCCTCATCAAAAGCGGACAATCTATTGATCTTGGTCATATGGATGCAAATGACAGAACGTTGTTGACCTTCAATGAGAACAATAATGTTGCAAGAGGACCCCTCTGCCAGAGGACCCTGGCAGACAGAAGGAGTGCCCCTTCGAGCCCCCCATTGAATCATACACTGCCCTCTGGCAGCAGCAGTAATGGCAGAATATCAGGACCCAATGGCAGAGCTCTGCGGAAGTCTGTCAGCACAAAAATGGTAAATTGAATTAGTAATTTACAATCGTCATAAAGGAGAGCAAAGTGGGAACATGGCCAATCATTGCAACAGCCATATACACTCTTCATTTTTATTCCACTTCACAAATCACTCTGCATTCGTTCCTTTTGATAATGATGATGTCAAGTTGGCTGAATGAACCATTCCAATAATTCAGTTTAATTTACAAGAGCATAGTTTTCAATTGAAGCCCTTCTAGACTAACATTCATGACTAGCATATTACTAAACTTGCTAGGTTTTTCCAATTGTCTTTAGACAGCTTGATACAATTTATTATAACTTATTGTTTAAGGACTATTAACACACCTTTTCAATAAAGACATGGCCAATTGGCCATGTTTGTTCGGTCTTTTAGGTGTTTACTTTCAACACCCTTTTGTTTTCACTAGACTTAATAATTTATTATGCTGATGAAACTATGTTGAATTGTGTAACATCACCTTCTCCAAATGCACTTCCTGGGTACTATTTACAGAGTAAAAATGATACAAAATATGCAGCTATCGTAGCTGCCATAACCATCGGTTTATCTAATCAAGCTTTTCTTGGATGATTAGCTTAGCTCGGCTTATTCAATCATATTTACTTGCTTTGTTGTAATTCAACATAGGTTTGTTATCTATCTGCTCTGACCACAAGAGGCTGCTGAGTTTCTCCTAGTGTATTGTCAGTGAATAGCGGTAGGCCTACGCTGCTCCATGCTATGTCATTGTCATTGGCCTGGATGGAGCCTCCATGTCTACTGGCATGTATAGACATAGTTAAATGTTCAGGCTTCAACCAAACTGCAGAGAACTCGGTTATTTTGAGCAGGGTTAAACATGTTGTAATTGGTGTCTTCAGATAGTAATACAATGTAACTAGGGAAAGCTTCAATAATTTATAAGATGTTACACCCAAATTAACTAAATTCTCTGTATACATGAGGATTAGTATGGAACCCCATATGGGACTTAAATGAGAATGTAAACTTGATTATGAGAATGTAATTCCATAATAGCATTATAATTTTCCATGTCAACATGCTCTTTTGGTGACAAAATGAGAATGAATATGTAATTTTCTAACAATTTGAAAATGGAAAAGCTGTTTGACAATTAGTTTTCAAAGACATAACCTGCTCTACATTGGACAATATTCTAATACAATAGGCGAAACAGCACCTGCAGCCTATTGCATTTACATTTACATAGTTAACAACACATGCTTTTTGGGACAAAATGAGAATGAATATGCAGTCTGTCAGTCCTCTCATCAAGGCGGGATTTCAGTTGGGATGTCACTTCCTCGTTCAGTGACTTCTCTAGGGACTCCGATGCGTGTTCTCGTTGGCTCGCATTGAGTTGTCTTGTCACTTTTTGGATAAGCTAGCAAAACTAACCTAAAAAGTTGTTTATTAACCTAATCTTTGCCTTAACCCCAAGATTAAACCTACAGGAGACTTCACGCCTAATTGTAACATCAAACGGAGATGATTAAAAAAAAAAAAAAAAAAAAGTGATCATTGATTTACAAAGATTTTTCCAGGATTTTAGTTCTGCATTCTTACAAAGGTGCATGCAGGTTATCATACAAAGTAGCCTACAATAAAACGTATCTCCCATGTCATAGACCAGATACACTCTATCGTCCTCACTTAATTACTTCAGGGGTATGATACCTCTTCTCAGGTGGACATAGCATAGGGTTCCACACTAAAATGTTTCTGTTCTATCTATATGAAGGACCTTAGCATGGCAAAATTTGGGAACTCCTCACGAACTACATTTCAGTTGGTGCAATCACCAGAGGCAGTACAACTCCTTGGGTCTCATAATTTGGATATATTAGTGTTTGTCAAATCATTAAAAGTCAATTCATTAAAAGTAACTGAGGGCCCTATCTTACATCAAGATGCTCAGCCCATATGGGCTTACAAGGCACACACAATAATTATTTTCATGTACACAGATGCAACACCAAATATACAAATTATAGGAATGCTTTAATAGACTATTATGTATACGTTAATATCATCTATGACATACATCTGCACAAACAACCTATCTCATGTTGAATGCATGTATTATTCAGTGTAGTTTGTCTGATATTCCGCCCCCCAAGACCCCCCATATTTCACCCCCTGCCTGTATGAAGATTTCACTGTGTGTGTGTGTGTGCGTGCGTGCGTGCGTAAGCACATGCAAGCACGTGCACGTCTAATGCTGCTGCAGAATTTCACCCATCTGTGAGAGACAACAAAAATACAATCCATTAATTGAATAAAAAAACTGAGAAGGCAAAAATGCAGGTGGAATGTCTGCATACATAAATGTGTATTCACGTCATCTCAACACATATTGCTTCAAAGCTCGTTTCACAAATGCGACAGGTTATTCCCAGTCTTTTTTCCCCAGTTATTTTGTCTCTAACTTTAGGGTGGATATGTCTTGAATAGCAACATCCTGACTGAGTCAATGGTGTGGTTTTGGTGAGCTTCCACTTGTGGAATTTTGACATGGATAAATGTTGAGGCTGGTGGGTTTATTTGGGCCAATTCTTGCTTAAGCCTTTTCATTGCATCTTCTTTTCTGGCTCTGGAGGCATCTCCTTAAATGTGTCATACCTAAAAGTAGACACACTATATACTACTATACTACTACTACTACTACTATACTATATTTTAGTAGTATTTAGTTGTAGATATTTTCCAGTATAATGTTTGGTTATGATGGTCAATTTGAGTATTTATCAACAGTCTGGTAAAAGTCATTTGAAAATCTAGTCATGGTTGCATCCATGCCAGCAGTACAAGGAGAAAAATTTAAGTGTATCTTCATAAATCAATGATCACAAAAAAAATATAAATCATCTGTAGTTACAATTAGGCGTCTCCTGTGGGTTTAATATTGGGTTTAAAGCAAAGATTAGGTTAATAAACTACTTTTTAGGTCACGGTTTTGCTAGCTTATCCAAAAAGTGATGAGACGACCCAATGTGAGCTGACGAGAACGTGCATCGGAGTCCGTAGAGAAGTCACTGAACGAGGAAGTAACATCCTAACTGAAGACCCGCCTTGATGAGAGGACTGACAGATTGCATAATATGGAATATGAATATTATTCATTCTCATTTTGTCCCAAAAAGCATGTGTTGACTATGTAAATGTAAACTCAATAGGCTGGAGGCATTGTTTCGCTTATTGCATTAGAATATTGTCCACTGTAGAGCAGGTTAAGTCTTTGAAAACAAATTGTCAAACAGCATTCTCATTTTGTTAGAGAATTGCATATTCATTCCCAAAAAACTGCATATTTTCATTCTCATTTTGTCCCCAAAAGAGCGTGTTGATGTGGAAAATGATAATGCTATTGTGGAATTACCTTCTCATAATCAAGTTTACATTCTCATATTAATAAAGTCCCATATGAGGTTCCATAGAGGAGTGCAGGGTAGAGGCTTGGCCTAGTGGAGGTCATTTGTGTATGCAATGACATTGAGAGAGCCAGGCAGCTGGTGGCATGTGCTCTCAGACTCTGCACTTTCTACGAGTTGTTGACATGTTGAGGGTAAGCAAGCAGAGACTCTTAGCTGGTCACTGGTGGTTACCATGTCCTCTTAACACCATTGAGCTTTGGCTCTTTAAGGTGCCTTCAAAGCCATGCACATCTGAACTACTGTAAGATTGCCATAGATTTTGTATAAAATAGCCAGTGTGTTTTCTTTAGACAGTGAGCAAATATAGCCAGAGGGTGTCTGTGCCTTTTGAATACATGCGCTCTTTTACTAATTTGCCAAAGTCACATCAGTAAAAATTATACGATGGCAGCAAGCATGAAATATTTGAATAGAAGACCAGTAATGCCACAGAATTATCCATTTCTCATCTCTGTTTTAAATGACTGCTCTTTTCATGAGACACAGCTGTTGGCAATGAATCCTGAACTCACTCTCTCTGTCTCTCTGATTAACATCTGTACTTGTGGTGAACTGGCAAGAGCTTTGACAGATGTGATACAGCTTTTTGATTTCCACATTTACGTGTCTTTCTTCTCAGCTCATTACTTGAACTTTGGCCCCACTTATTCCGACTTGGAGCAACTGTTGTGCTGGACAGTTTGTGCATTCTGCTGTACCATATCTAGTGGATATTGCCCACACTTCATATTAAAAGGATCACAATCATCTGGTATAAGGAAATGCTTCTATTTAAAGATGACCAAGGAATTCCCGAATACAAACACATTCTTCAAAGGATTAGTGAAAAATTCAATTAACGTCATGCTGATGCTGCCCAGAACAGCTGGTCTAACTCTTGACACCAGACACCGATATAGATAGCCTCGGTTCCCCTGTGTTGGCATTAGATACTGAGAATTGAGCCAGTGAGATGAGGTGTGGCAGAGCATTCATCCCCTGTGTAATTCACTGTAAAACTACTCCCGTCAGATGTTGGTCATTGTCCGAATAAGTGGCATTTGATCGTTCTCTCTTGCTTAGCGAGAAACTGTTTCTAATGACAGCTTAGCATTGCATTCTGCTAAGTAGATCAACACCTATGATTGCTTCTTTGTTGCTGTTGGAACAGGTCCCTACATCAGATGTTGAAGTCACAGCCTAAGGTCCTTATTGTTTTGTTTTTTTTCTAAGAACTTTGATCATGATCTTGTACTAGTTAACAATGCAACTTCTTTAAGGCTTTTTGACACCGTTTCCTGCTGATGTGATTACTCTTTATTCAAACTTGATCATGTGTCTTTCTATCCTGCCATTTAGATTTAGGATCCCATTCTATTTTGCAAAGTGTAATTTATATAACATCCCTTGTTCGGCATAACAACCTTGAAGCTATTTGAAGCTGGGGGTCGAAGGTCATATTAGCAGTTACCAGTTCACAAGGGGTTCACATTTACATTTAAAATGCATCTCAGGCGATCACAATCTGACTGAATCAGAATCAGACACAATCTCATTTAGAGCAGACCGTAAAACAATCATAAGGAGTTGGTCATATGACCACATTATCAGTACATTGTGAATGGCTAAGCATCTCTGACCACATTCCAGGACATCCAATCAGGTTGGTGTGTTTGCATATTGTTGGATACCAATTAAATATGCTCCAATTAAATATGGAGCAAAAGGTCATAATTGCAGAACTAAATTACTATTTAACAACGTAGTATGTAGGTAGCCATTGCTACCTAAAGCTGTTAACAGTATTTAATTTGACAAACAGGTATTTGAAAGAAATCCGTTTTGTAGTATTGTTTTATTAGAATGCTTGTTCACTTGTGACAGCAACTGGAACATGCTTTTAGCAAAGTGAGCTGGGGTTGGTCATTATTTGATTAATCTGGGGCATTAATTATATTACTATCGGCAGTCTCTGTATTCTGTATTTTTTTTAATCTTACCACAGAAAGATTAGTACTAAGTACAAAATAATCAAACAATAATCGAATAATCAACGAAATAATAGAACAAAATGACACATTCACACTTTATTTCAAGAAACATTTCAAAAACAGCTCTTTGACTTTAATATTTTGATTGATAATTTCTTAAAAAATGTAATAATCTTTAGTTACTCCTCAAGGGGCCTTTCCTTGGGCCTTATCTTGGTAAGTTAATAATGCCTGATAGTCAAGTCTACAGTGACTTCTGCTTATTGAAAGCTCTCCAGCATGGCCCTGTTAGTGGTTATAGTCTTGTGTTTTAGATCTAAAAGAGAAAAGCTACTCCTTTCCATTATCTGCAGCTTCAATGATTTATGCTGGGAACCTTGGTTTTACAGATATGATGACATGTCCATTTTGGCCCTGTTTTTGCCTAGATTCACATCTCTCCCCAAATCCGTCTCAGGCCTTGCATTGCAGAGGATGGAGCTGGTTTGAAGGAGTTCACCTTGCACCACTATTGTGTCCAATGTACCAGTTGTAACCTTTGTCTCCTGTGCGCTGTTGTAGCGGATGCTGTATATCCAGCAGCAGAAACCACTTTATTAGGTTTGTTTACCCTTGTGGACTCTCAAACTTCACTTTCAGGTTTTCCCAGCATGTACTCTGCTTAATATTTCTTTTTCGACGAAAAGTGTGAACTTGGACTCTGAACTTAACTGATAGATCGCTCTAAGGGCATGCATCGCGTGGCCTGGGGTTTCACGCAACAGGTAATGGCTTCAAATGATGGCATCAAGTCTTGCCAGAGCCACTGGTTACTTGGTGCAGACGGACAGTCAATCATAATCTCATCTTCATTATGTAATGACCATGGCTCAACGCATAGATGTGCATAAAATGTGATTTAGAGTCAGATTATAGGTTTACAAATAAATGCTGGTTAAGTCTCAAATGTGTTGTCAGTGACGCATTGAAGGGTTGGGGTCAGTGCTACTTTACTACCTGTCTCTGGGCTTGGGCTGTTAGTTGGACAGGTGTCCAATGATGGCTCTGGGCTGAGTTGGTGAGTGGTGATTTTCACTAGAGCTTATCCATCCTGGCACGTACCAAAGGCCACACGCTTCACACAATCCAGTAGGGTTTCATTCAGAAGTACTAGGTGTATGTGTGTGTGTGTGTGCGTGCGTGCCGGTTACTGTTGTCGACTGCCTTCTTAAAAGGCAGATCTCTCACTGGACTATATATCATACTCCGAAGGGGATCTGCATTTAAAACCAGCACGGACTTGTTACACACACACACACACACACGCATATATAAACCAGCTGATCGTTATCTGAAGCATGTGATGAATCCTGCTGTTTATGGAACAGACTTCAGATTGGGTTTACTGTAGCACAAACATGTGCTGACAGCTCTATGTGATGTGGGGGTTGCTGTGGCCCTGGTGCTTTCCCTCTACTGTTTGGTTAGAATTGACAAGTGTTCGGTGTGGACAACAAAAGGCAGATGGTGTAAAAAGCCGTCACACAAACGGCATATCAAGCACGTGCAGTATCCTGCTTTTGGGGCGGGGGAAATGGGTTTGACCAGTGGAAGACTGTAAACTCTGTGATCCTGTCATCTAAAAATACTTATCATGTAGGTGCCGTGTGTTTTTATTTTGAGATCCACATGTTTACACATCCTCCACCCAGTGACAGTGCTGTAGTGGCGTGGCTGCTTTCAACGTATGCAGCACAGCCCCTACCTGGCTTTAATTTGTTTTTATTTTAATGGATAACCTCTCAGTGCCGGCGACTGTATTGCCTTTAGATCAATGGATATATAGAGAATTGACATAATTGCTGACAGTCCTACACAGTAGCTATGGGAAGTGGATGTTTGTTTGGGCCAGGACCAAAAGACACACGTTTGTTTCTCCAGATCTTGTTTCTTGGATTGCCTAAACAGCTTGGTGGGCTTTTAATAGGCATAGACTGTTTCCAGCCATCATTTCTATGCATCTGACACACACCCCCATTCCTACTCCTTCAACTATAATAAGACATGGTATGTTTGGCAGCCCAGTCCTGCAAAAAGAAATAGCATCACAAAGAAAAGGCCAGCACCAGATGGGATGCAGAAGAGAAGAATGTGTAATTGTGTTGTACTCCAGGCTTGCGATCCTGGAAGCTTCTTTGTGATCAATAAGGAAAATCAGTCGGCTCATTACTTGATCATCTACCTGTGTTTTCCTTAAATTCTGTCAGATTTTTATTTTATTTTTTATTTATTTTTTACTGGATTTAGTAAACTTGTGTTTCAGTGGCAAAAAAAAAACTACCTACAATGAGTAGACACCTGAAAGTCCCAGTTCTTTTTTTCCCCTAAACAAGCATTAGGTAATGTTGGAACTGCTAAGAAGGGGGAAGCCTCTGAACTTGAACAAGGTGTATTGGCATTTCGGTAGCTTGAATGGCTTTCGGCGTTATGTGTGACGGCTGAAACCCACATCAACAGATTTATATTTTTACATAACCTACTCTGAGCACAGAGGAATGCAAACTGGAAAGGGCAGACCCATACGCCCTCTTGTACACACTCTCTCTCCCTCTCTCTCTCTCTCTTTCCACACATACACACTGTCTCTTATCTCTCCAGTCACTTTGAGGCCAAGGCTCCCTGACTCAACACAATGTGTGCTCATGTTGTATATAGACTGGGACAGAGTGGCAGGCAGAGCTAAGATTGTGTGGCCAGATCAGGACTAGACGAGAGAGAGAGAGAGAGAGACGGACACAGAAGAGGGCGAGAGACAACCACAGTAGCAGCTGCTCCCTTGCATTAGGAGGCTCTCCCTTTGACACAGGCATAAGCACGGGGCGTAAACACACAAGAGGACCCGGACTGCTGCCCAGGGCCATCTTCTGTTGCCTCAACCGTGTGCTCTGGAGGATAATATCAAACTGAGTGCGTATGTGAGTGCGCGAGTGCCCGCTGTCGCGTCTGCCGGGAGGATGAGGATGAAGGAGCTATCTCTGCATCAGGACCCTGACCTGAGGAAGGAGCTGGCTCTGCTGGCCCGCGGCTGTGACTTTGTCCTGCCCTCGCGCTTCAAGAAGAGGCTGCAAGCCTTTCACCAAGGACAGGCAGGTGTTTCTCATACAGGATAGCCAACAAGTAGCCTTCCTTGTACTGTCTGAAGAGAGCAAGACCAGTAGCATCGATTTTGGAGAAAGGTTGACCTGGTGTGAGCTCAGCTTTTGCTGACGTTAAATGCCACTCATTAAGAGAGGCAGGCAATATTGGTTAATGTAGCCATTCTGCTTTTAGTAAGGAAATAATTATATTTACCATGTGAGATACCACATGATTGCATGCATCACGTATATCACAAGGTCAGCAGACCTTTTCATCCTGTAAACATGTTGAAATTGTTAATATGAACCAGCGGATGTTTGTGAGAAAGGCAAATGCAGAGCATCAACTTATTGGAGCACTATTGCTTTGTCATGTTTGTATTTCAAGACCTTAAAAAAGGTAATCCCAGAATGGGTGTCTTGGATGAAAATGTGTCCTTGTCCAACTATGTTGTGTTTGACCGCTTTACTGTCCCCAATAAGACTGCACTGTTGTGAATGTGGGAAATATCACACAGGCTTAGCAGTTGTGCTTAGGGGCTCTGCTAGCGGTGAGCATAAAGGGAGACGGGGGGGGGGG
>OMPB01089174.1:3069-14219 GCA_900312615.1 Stylephorus chordatus | reverse complement strand
AATCTCACCCAGATGTCCGACGGGGAGAAGAAGAGGCTCCTTAATGCCCCTGTTTCCACCACTGGCCTGTTTGGCCTGGTGATACAGGACATCACGCATAAATTTGAGAGGCAGCAAAAAGACTCGGCGGCCTTTAAAACGCTGATGCCTCGCCGCGCCCGTAATCCCTTGCTTGCCCACCGTGCCCCTCCGAACCAGCCGGGTCGGAGCTACACCCCGGGCCAGCGCTAAACCAGCACCTCCCGCTCTCGGGAAAGACCCCAGCAGACCCCTGCTGCCCGTGGCGGGAACTAGGTTACTAGGACCTAGTAACTCCCTTTGGGAGAGGGGGGATGAACACCCTCCGGACGTACGATCCCACAGCAGTCAGCAGGTGTTTTGAAAAGAAAGCTAGTGTTACACTCCACCACGCTTCACTGGTGTTATTCAGTGTACAAGCCCACCTGGCCCCAATTCTAGAACAAGAGATATCCTCCCTCCTAGAGAAAGGAGCAATTCGCCCAGTGAGTGAGGCAGAGCGGAACACGGGCTGTTATTACAGATATTTCCTGATCCCAAAGAAAGACGGATCGAAACGGCCAATTTTGGATTTGAGGGATTTGAACAAATCATTGAAAAAATTGCTGTTCCGCATGTTGACGCATTGCCGTCTATTCAAAGCAATCAGACAGGTAGATTATTTCACCTCTGTGGATCTGAAAGACGCGTTTTTTCACATCCCCATTGTGGAAAGACAGGAAATATCTGAGATTTGCTTTCATGACATAGCATACGAGTTTTGTGTCCTGCCCTTTGGTCTCTCCCTGAGCCCGCAAACTTTTACGGTGTGCGTAAACACGGCGTTGGGCCCTCTCCGGGAGAGGGGAATACGAATTTACTGTTATCTCGACGACGCGCTCATAGCAGCAGAGTCGAGGAGACGTGCCATTGCACACACCAAAGCAGTGACAGATCACCTTCAGAGACTGGGTTTCATAATAAACTGGAAGAAAAGTTGCCTAGTGCCCAAACAAGTGACGGCCTTTTTGGGTCTGGAGTTGAATTCCCTGTCCATGCGAGTGCGCCTGTCTGCGGACAGACAGTCGCGCATTCAAATGACAGCTCGAGCGCTGTGCCAGTCAGAGTCGCACGCTCTCAGCGCATTAGTGTATGGTGATGCTGGGTCTGATGGCGGCAGCATCAGCAGTGGTCCCACTCGGCCTGCTGCGCATGTGGCCTCTCCAAAGTTGGTTTATCAGTCAACACATAAACCCAGTAAAAGACCGTCACCGGAGGCTTGTGTTTACGCAGCGGGCCATCAGCGCCTAACAGCCTGGACGGACCCGCTATTGCTCTATTGCCGGCACCCGTCTGGGCACAGTGTCTCTCAGGGTTGTCATAAAGACCGACACGTCCCTGTGGGGGTGGGGCACGGTGTGCGATGGCCGTGAACGGCTGGAAAATCGCCACATAAACGTGCTAGAGTTGGAAGCAGTCCGCCGAGCTCTTGCATGCTTTATGGACCAGATAGTGGGTCGTCATGTGTTGATACGGTCGGACAACATTGCCACAGTCTCGTACATAAACCGACAGGGCGGAGTCCGCTCCACAGCCCTGAACCAGGTGGCAACTCAGGTGCACTTGTGGGCACACAAACACTTATTTTCCCTGTCAGTGGCGCAGATTCAAGGCCAGCTGAATTGGGGAGCAGACCGCCTATCGAGAGGCAACCCTCATCCTGCGGAGTGGAGTCTGCACCCGCAGGTGATGGAGGAAATTTGGAGTCAGTTCGGCCGAGCGCGCGTAGATCTGTTCGCATTGCGGCTCGCAACACACTGCCCGCTGTGGTTCTCCATTCACAACGACGACCCACCGTTAGGGCACGATGCTCTGGCGCACCCGTGGCCAAGGGAGAGACTGTACGTGTTTCCTCCCATCCTACTGATCCAACAGGTTCTGGACAGAGTGAGGGAATGCAGGTTGCAACTCATCCTAGTGGCGCCGTATTGGCCGTCACAGACTTGGTTCGCCAACCTGTGCGCTATGGCGCAGGGGTCCCCATGGACACTCCCGATGCGCACAGATCTTCTGACTAAGGCAGGGGGGGAATTTTCCACCCCTCCCCTCACAAGTGGAAGCTGGTGGCTTGGTTCCTGAATGGGAGCACCTGCTAGGTGAGGGTTTGACTTTAGCAGTCGTGGAGACCATACAGAGTGCCAGAGCTTCATCTACCCGTTCTCTGTATGCATATAAATGGCAAGTTTTTACGCGCTGGTATGCGGCACATAGTGAGGACCCGATATAATAATAATAATAATAATAATAATAATAATTCATCAGTTCTATATAGCACTTTTCATGGGAACTCAAAGATGCTTTGAAGGGGGGAAACTCACTTCAACCACCACCAATGTGTAGCACCCACCTGGGTGATGCACGGCAGCCAATTGGCACCAGAACGCTCACCACACATCAGCTGAAGGTGGAGAGGAAGGGAATCATTGAGCCAATTATACTGGGGGATGATTAGGTGGCCAGATGGAGAGAGCCAGGTTGGGAATTTGCCAGGACACTGGGGAACCCCCTACTCTTTGCAATAAGTGCCGTGGGATCTTTAATGACCACAGTGAGTCAGGACCTTGGTTTAACATCTCATCCAAAGGACGGCATCTCCTACAGCACAGTGTCCCCGTCACTGCACTGGGGCATTGGGATTTTATTAGGACCAGAGGGAAGACTGCCCCCTATTGACCCACCAACACCACTTCCAGCAGCAACTTAGGTTTCCCAGGAGGACTCCTATCCAAGTACTAGCCAAGCCCGCACCTGCTTAGCTTCAGTCATTCAGCAGAAACAGGTACATGTTGGTATGGCTGCCGGTATAGGGATTGTTCTGTTTCCTTAAGAGCTTGCTAGACAAAGGCTCGTCTCCCCCCTCCTTAAAGGTCTACTTGGCGGCAATTTCTGCCTGCCATGTCGATATTGGAGGAAAATCAGTTGGGTGCCACTCTTTGGCATCTCGGTTCATGAAAGGCGCTCGCCGTTTGCGTCCACCGGTAATCCCACCGGCAAATCCCAGGTGGGATTTGCCGACGGTGCTGGAAGGACTCTCGGGGGCCCCATTTGAGCCTGTCGGCACGATCAATTTGAAATATCTATCCCTGAAGATGGCGTTATTATTAGCCCTGTCTACAGCGAAGAGTGAGTGATCTGATTGCTTTGTCAGTACAGCGATCTTGTGTGACTTTTTTGGCAGATGAGTGGCGGGTTACACTGTTGCCTAACCCCACTTATCAGCTGAAAAATATTGAGGCTAGTCTTAGATCTATGGTTGTGGATCTAGTAGCATTTTGCCCCCCTCCCTTTGCATCAGCGGAAGAGGAGTGCTTGCCTAGACTGTGCCCGGTCCGTGCGCTCTCTGCGTATTTGGTGAGGATGCGCGCTGCGCCGTTCTGACCAGCTGTTTGTATGTTACGGGTCCCAGTCTCGGGGTATGGCTCTATCCAGAGAGCGTCTGTCTCGTTGGATAGTGGAAGCCATAACTTTAGCCTATTCCTCTTTGGGGAAGGATCCCCCAGAGGGCCTGAAGGTTCATTCTACCCGGGGTGTTTCTACTTCGTGGGTGCTTTTGCGCGGGGTGTCTGTGGAGGACATGTGTGCGGCTGCCTCATGGTCGACTCCACACACTTTCGTAAGATATTATAGTCTTAATGTGTCCAATGCATCCTTTGCGCATGTTGTATTGTCCGCAGCCAGACATTGATACGTTTTGGCTTAATAGCATACCGTCATATTCTATATAAGGGATAGCTTATTGCGAGTGGGCCATGGTTTCCCATGTTAATTCCTCCTTGGGTCAGAAGGGTTGCACATGTCAGTGTCCTTTTCTTGGCCAGCAAGGATGGTGGTATGCATTGTAGCATGAGTAAGAACTCGAGTTCGAAATGAAGTGAAACGTTAATGAAGTGAAACAGTTGTGCTACAACCCAGGTTTTACGAATGAAGAACGAGAGTTCTTACTATTTCAGCCTTGCTGGCCCTCTGTATGGGTGCGGGCTGAATACGCTACTGTGAATGACGATGGCAGGTGTTCGAGGTCTATTATAGACGTGGGAGCGGGCTCAGGCGCGTCATAACGCGGGAGCCTATCACCTGCCTGTTCAGGCCAAGACGTGACTTGGGTAAAAGTTTTATAAATAAAATGTATTCAGCAGCGCTGCCGGTGACAGCTTGGTAGCATGAGTAAGAACTCTCGTTCTTCACTCATAAAACCTGGGTTGTAGCACAACCCTAACGTTTTCAAGTTCACAGTGCCTTTTGTTGTTGACATGTTCCTGCTAGGATGTTTGCCAGCCAGTAATCGCTGGTTCCCCCTGTCCTCTTACACACGTGGCATGTAGGCCACCTTGATTTTATTATGGGCTGTGCACACATACCTTGGAGTTTGACGTTGTTTGCAGCTCATAAAGAGCAGAAATAGAAGAAAGGGTTGATGATGTAGAGGTGAATTCTTTTCAATCCGTGTGTGAGTGAGTTTGTTCGCGCGTGTTTTTTTTTTTACTTGCCACACTTGTGGCTCGCTATCTGCTCCACTTGAAAGCGGTGTGCCATGACATTTTTTCTGCATTAGCCTTCCAAACAAATCTATCGTCGCCACGTGGTGTGGTACTATGAGAGAGAGAGAGAGAGAGAGAGAGAGTGTGTGTGTGTGTGTGTGTGTGTGAGACAGAGAAAGCATGTCAAGGAATTCAGGTCACTGAAACAGAAGCTCCACAAAGAGCGAAAAGGGAGAAAGTAGAAGAGAAATGAAAGACAAAACAATTATATACAAACAATTAACATAAGATTAACAATGATAGAGCAGTAGAAGAGGAATTGTGTGTGTGTGTGTGTGTGTGTGTGTGTGTGTGCTGGTGGGAGGAGCTGGAACAGGAAATGGAGAAAGAAACACTAGAAGGAGCTAAGGGGGTAGCGCCAACACCTTCCCGTTTCTCAAACCAAATCAACCTACATAATCTCACGATATACAGTACAGTAAGCGATCATTTAATATTTTTATTTTATATTAACTTAGTGCACTTTTGTTAAAAACAAAAAAAAGAGAAAAACTACAGCATTGAGTCATGCTACGGTCAAGTGATTGCTTCTTGTCGCAAAAGTGGCAGAACAAGTTTGTAAAGGTGCACTAAACATGGCTTAATCAAATCCAGCCTGGGGTCTATATGTATTTTAGCTGTGTATTTAATAAGCCTCCGGCTCTCCCTGTTAAACGCTGCCACCCCTGTGTCTCTGCCTTTTTTTACTATGGCCTCGTTGACGAAGAGGGGCGTTATGAGACACGATGTGGCGCGTTATGAGGGTGCTTACGACGACGGTTACGAGGGGCAGTTCGCATTTCATGGAGGTCCAGGAATCCCACAAGGCATCTGGAGGAATTTACGAGTTGGGGGAGGGCCGGCATGGTGGACGGGGTAGTGGATGGGTTTTCGGGGTGCACGGAGACAGAATGAGATGCTGTTGAAAGCCCTGAGCTATTAAACAAAGCTAATTAAAAAGGGGCACAAAAACAGACTATTGGCGAATGTGCATAGAGGACTGTAGACACCAGCATGATTAGACCAGAATTAGAGTGTAGAAAATGCGTGAGGAACGCAATAAGATGTTAATTTTCGCACAGATACAAACAGGAACACTGTGTGTAGCATCTTGTTTGTAGGATAAAACAAAAAATATATATAAAAATGTGTGCGTCTCCCCTGGTCTTGGATTTACTTTCATGTGTTTAGAATACAACACATTAATTCATTAAACATTAAACATTAAATGCCCCATTTATTAAACTTACTTTTTGTGTGTAGTCATACACACACACATATCTATAAAGACACACACTTAAAATACCCCATTCATCTGCCTCTCTTGTTATAGTCATACTTGGAGTCATGGGACGACTAGTAGGACAGTACAGGAGAAAGCTAGTGTTCTCCTTTTTGGGTCACTTCTAAATCGGTCCAACAATATGTCACCAGACCGGCACACAGAGTCCATCACACTATTTCTGGTATGTTGAATTTCCAATACTAGGACCCTCTATATTGCATATTATTAATAAATCTCCCTGCGAGCATTGTACCCAAAGCATTGCAGACAGCTGTTGTTGGGCTGCTACTCAAGAAAGCTAACGTTGACAGCTGGAAGCCTTCAGTTCCTGCATCCTGACTAAAATTAGAACGTTTCATCACATCACTTTCAAATCTGAACAATGGCTCCCAGTACATCTTAGGTTTAATTACAAATGTCTGTTACTTACATATTAAATGTTCCCTGGACTGGCACCTTCCTATGTAGGCCTACCCTAGTTTAGAGTGTAGAGCACAACATGCCACTGTGCTTCTACGCTCTAAAAATGTACCTATCGCATTCAATGCATCTCTTCTAATTAGAGAGTCTGTTTCTCTTCAGATTAAAAAATAAAGACTTAAAATCTGTTCGGACAACCAGGAATTTCCCTGATTAACAAAGCATATAATAGAGTTTAATTTATGTTGTACATCACAAATAATGTTTAGTATCCTAGCCATCCTAGAATGGTGGACCCCTCTGGCACCTACCCAGGGTCTCCTCCATTTAGTTTGTTTTTTGGATGGGGGTGGGGGGGTGCAAAACTTGAACTTGTGAATCCCATAAAAACTGCATTGTGATCAAGTAGTGTACACAAAAAAATTTTAACATAAATCGCAAACCACCAAATACACAGACACTACCACAAAAACAAACTGCTATAAAAGTCTTTTTATGTCTATATATGATATGGACACACCCCAAAAAAAAAGATGGCTGACCTTCTCTTAACATGCCCACAGTAAGACACTTCATGAACCGACAGGCCTGGCAGGACTTCCTCCTTCTCTTGGTAATCTCACATTCATTGGAGGCTGGGCAACTGTATTCAATGTTACCTGGAAGAGAGCCGCAGAACATAAAATGAGTTCTAAAAATACAACAAGAACAACAAGAATTAATTCAGACTTACAAAGAATCTGATGAAAGCCTTGCACTTCTAACAGTAACCATAGCAGCTCAAGGTGCATGTTAAGAACAATGGCATATAGCCAATCACGGAGGATCTGTTCCCACTTTCTATCAGGGTAATAGTTTGAGGATTGGACCCAAATGCAGACACAGTTTTCAGGTACAACCAAAAGTCTTTAAACAAACAGACGGCACTTACAGGATCGGGAAGATTCACACAGAACTATCGGTAACATCAAGGCACAATCACCGGGGACACAGGTGAACTCAATGAACTAATTAACCCAGGTGAAAAACATTAAAGCAAAATGAGGGGACACCCACAGGACAAAAACAAAACTACACATAAATAAAACTCAAACTGTGACAGAACCCATTCTGTGATGATGTTGGGGTCCAAGACATCCCTGGAAGGGACCCAGCACCTCTCTTCAGGACCGTAAACCTTCCAGTCCACCAGGTATTGGAGACCCCTGCCTGTCTCTCGGGCGTAACCCGGGAGACATGGAATGTGGGGTGGATATGGAGAGTGCGGGGAAGCTGGAGCTGGACAACAGAGGGATCCTGGTGATCCTGGTGATGGGGAAAGGGCCAATGAACCTTATGGGACTCGTCTCAGAGGGGAAGGTCACAGGTGGATAGCCACACCCTTTGTCCAAGGCAGTAGTGGAGAGCAGGAGTCTGGTGACTCCTAGAACTAGAAAGTGAATTGTGTGCATATTCCACCCATACCAGTTGCTGGCACCAGGTGGTGGGATGGCTGGAGATGAGGCAACGCAGGACAGTCTCCAGATTCTGGTTGGCTTGCTCCGTCTGGCCTTTAGTCTGGGGGTGAAAACCAGAGGACAAACTGGCAGATGCTCCAAGTAGCTTGCAACTTCCAGAACCTTGCAGAGAACTGGTGGCCATAGTCTGAGACAGAGGGGAGTCCATGGATGTGGAAGATGTGCATTACCTTTGCTGTCTCTTTGGCTGATGGTAGCTTGGAAAGGGGAATGAAATGGGCTGCTTAGGAAAACCGGTGACCGTCGAAGAGAGGTAGTCCGGTGACAAAGTCTAGGGAAATGTGGGACCAGGGTTGGCATGGAATAGGTAGAAGTTGAGGACCGGATGGGGCTTGGCACAGGGCTTTATTCTGGGCACATACTGTACCGTACAGGCGGAGACAAAGGATCGGGTGTCCTTCGCCATGGAGGGCCACCAGAAGCATTGCTGCAGGAATGAGTGCGATCCACCCTGGGATGACATATTAGCTTCCTTTGACTCTCATCTGGGGTTAACCAGGTCCTACCTACAGTAGCTGCATCAGCTCTGCCAAGGGAGTCCCCTCTGCGGACGACCTAGATTGGGTGGAACCCATTAGTTCGCTGGGTTTTGGGGGGCTGTAGCCTGGGAACAAAACAGACGCCAGAGAAGCAAGTTCATCCTTTATCATCTCTGACAGGCCGAGGTGAAAAACGTTGAATAGGGCCTCAGGATTCCAGGAACTCTCTGCAGTCAGCGTGTGGAACTCGAAGGCATAATCTGCTGCACTATGTAGCCCCTGCTGTAACCGGAGGAGTCTACGGGCCACCTCCCTACCTGAAACCAGGTGGTCGCACACTCTCTTCAGCTCCATGGTGAACAGCAGCAGGCTCGAACAGATGTGCGTCTGTCTCTCCCACAACGCTGAGGTCCATGCCAGAGCCCTCCCTGACAGAAGAGTGATGATATAGGCGATGCGAGAGCGGTCAGATGGGAAACACGAAGGCTGGAGCTCAAATACTAACGAACACTGGGAGAGGAATGAGTGGCAGGAACCCAGGTCACCAGAATAACGCTCAGGCGGGGGTGGGCGAGGCTCTCTGGAGCACAAGGATTGTGGTGAGACAGGTGGAGGTTCAGCAGAAGGTGTAGCAGGAACAGAGGGTTGTGCTGGTGACATAGCCACATGCTGGAGTTGGCCCATGATGCGCCACACACCCTCAGCCAACTCGTGAAGTCTCTCTGTCAGGTTGTGCAGCAGCAGATCGTGTGTCTACCAATGGTAGCCCCCTGGTTGGAGAGGGCCTTCTGGAGCTGGTCAGTGTCTACTAGGTCCATATGGTCTAATCGTAACGGTTTGCGGATCGGACCCAAATGCAGACACACATGGTAGAGTTTCAGGTACGACAAAAAGTCTTTAATTGAAACAAACAGACGGGCACTTACAGGATCGGAATTTTCATGAAGAAATATAGCAGGTAACACAGGCTAACATCAAGGCAACATCAGACATCGAGGAAACAGAGAAGGCAGACTTAAATACACATAGACACAGGTGAACACAATAATTAACCCAGGTGAAAAACATTAAAACAAAAACAAAATTAACAAGGGGACACCAACAGGATGAAAACAAAACTACACATGAACAAAACTCAAACTGTGACAATCAGAACCAGGAAGTAAGTGATGAGCCAAACAACAAATCTTCCAAGTTTTATCTGATGAGTACAAACTTCAAGTTGTATGACCTGCTTGACTCCCAAGCATGCCCATCTGAGACAGGCAGCTTCGGAAAGCCTAGAGGCGGATTAGCCTGGGTCCCTTGGCCAATGCTGGGGAACAACAGCTGAGGAACGATTCATTTAAAACACCTCCAATCACATGTGTGTCAATCACACATGCCAATTAACTACCATTTCGTTATACTAAGTTTCATCTCAAACATGGCGGGACAATGCTGTCCCATTATGATTTGTAGCACGTCAGCTGTTTGCAAACATGTCTTCGTGTGAAGCCATTGTAGCGTTTGAGAGGCAGAAGGAACTGGCTGTGAGCGAACTGATCTGACGCTGTTTATACCAAAACAGCAATGCTTATGCCACACGGCGGTGCTTCGCACGGCTTCTAGTTCAACAGGTTTACGTGGTCTTCAGGAGGTTACTATCACTTGTGTACCATAAACTAAGGCTGTTGCCAAAGATGGCCTTAATGGCAAATAAGACCTTTTATCAGCCAACTAAGAATGAAGTCTGTGTGTGCATGTTTGTTTACATATATACACTTGCCGTTATCTCCCTTTCTGTCCCTCTTGGTTCCAACTCAATTCCATTTGAGTTTAAAAGTGCTCTACGAATCTACGATACATGACTGAAACATATATATAATTGACAAGGGAAACCCATTAATCAATGATACAATAGATAGATTTGTTATTCAAGTATTTAATAAACATTGATATTAATACAGTTACTAATTTGAGAGGTGATTAAAAATGATTTAACGGTGATCTTTTAGTTCACCGGCTATCTAACTTCAAAAGCCAACAGTCAACAATGTTCCCTTCTCCCTAATAATTCATTTGGCTTCATCCGAGTCTTTAATTGAAATATTTGGAAGCAGTCGCGCACATCCAACCAAAATGAACCAGGCGCAGGAACTAAAAATAACCACACATGTATGGCTAATAAATGGTAAACGGGAGCTACAGTGTGCGGACCTTCTTTTTTCTTTCATATTTAATTGAAATATTGCCCATAATCTCTTTTGGTACTTATTCCTGGCCAGGGTCACAAATACAAATACAAACACACACACACACACACACACACACACACTTTGTGTTTAACAGTGGAAAGAAAACTTTTCTCCCTGTGTTTTCGTTTCACTGAGAACGTGGAAAGAACAATGCAAACTTGCCACGGACAGGATTCGTACAGGGAATCAAACACGGGTGTCTGCAGGCTGCAAGGCACTAGGGGGACCCACTCGTCCCTTTTAACATAAGAGATCATACTTGTGCTTTCTCGCTCACCTTGGATGGTCCTCTTGAAGAAGGCCTTGCAGGCCTCACAGGAAGCCACACCGTAATGGTACCCAGAGGCCACGTCTCCGCACACTAGGCACAGCCGCTTGGCCACCGAGCCCAGCATGAACTCACACTTCACGGGGACCTCCTCTTCCCCAAACCTTCTGGAGAGTAAGGGCAGAGAGGACAAAAAGGAGGGCATGAGTAACAGGAAGGGGGGAGACAAAGAGAGAATGCACGCGCACACACACACATGCACGCACACACACGCACGCACACAGACACACTTACTTACCTATTTGTTCCCACATTGCTGGCCAGCCCTGATGCAGGACCATAGAAGCTAGGTGAATCCAGCTCATTGACG
>OMPB01089017.1:0-10295 GCA_900312615.1 Stylephorus chordatus | reverse complement strand
AGTGTTGTGTCTCTCATCATTTTTATGCTAACCGAAACCACAACAAAACTGATTTGAGATTATTCGTACTCTTGCCAAGTCACACTTGCTTATAAAACGATATACACCCTAACTTCAGTATTGAACACACACACACACACACACACACACACACACACACACACACACACACACACACACACACACACACACTAGCTAGCAAAACGCTAACACCAAATACAAAATCCCGCGTTTCATTTGCATTTCAGTTTGGTCCAATTTTGTCAGGTTTAAGGAGACAGAAAGCGCGGTTGCTGCGAGGAAACATGAAGCTCAGGGTAATTAGCTGACGGCTGACTCAGGCCACTTGCAGCTTTTCATGTCAGGGCAGAGATGGAAAAGCCAATGAAGCACATCTCCCTGGGTGTCATAAACCCCTGCTTCATGGGCAGTTTGTATAGCCTTGCAGATTAAGTTCAAAGAAATACAGCTCCACTTTTCTCCTCGCATCTTAAATCCTCTTTCTATTCAGCTGGATCTGTAGATCTATTGTTGATATAATCCCTGGACAGCGAACAGATATCCCTGGTGTCAGCAGTTGTAGCCTGTCTGCGAAAAAGGGTGGAGGGTGGAATGGGCTTAAACATGTTATTAAAGGCACAATTAAACTGTGTATGTTATTAATTATGTCACAGATGGGGCAGGAATATTCAAAAAGCATATTCATTCTGGTGTGCTTTACTTTAGCCGTGGTGTTAACGTTCACACTTCCCAAGAGTCATTGCTCCAAGAGAGATGCAGTTCTAGCGGCATTACTGCATGCTATGGAGAGATGCAGTGCTAGGGGCATTACTTCATGCTATGGAGAGATGCAGTGCTAGGGGCATTACTTCATGCTATGGAGAGATGCAGTGCTAGGGGCATTACTTCATGCTATGGAGAGATGCTCTATCAATAGCTTTGCAATGATTCTAAAATGAGTTTTTCCTGCAGAGTCTATGTCCAGTATTTTTCTCAAGAGAGCACCTCTATTTGGAAATAAATGGGCTGGCTTCTTGAGATGGCGGTCTTTCTTCCTGTTTGGACTCACACACAAATAGGGCTACTGGCAGAAAGCAGTAACATTTTTGTGCTCAATGTGTACTTATATATCACTGTAGATATTGACATATAAATAATTTGTTTAGTAAAGTATTAAATATTAACAGAGTTGTAACATGGTGAAAATATTCTCTATTAACAACATTGTGTACATAAAGAGCATATCATGTATCTGTAAATATTTAGTTTAAATTAGCTCACCATACCTCTGTAGGTTAACATGAAAATGTTTGGGTTGTGGTACAACCCTGGCTTTATGAATGAAGAATGAGAGTCCTTACTATGCAATAAGTTGTCTCCAGACAGCTCCACTGAATAAAGCTGAAAGCCCTTATAACCAACCAAGTCTCAACTTGGCCTAGACATGCTGTTATCGGACCACTCGGGCATCCATCATAAAGCATGCACCCCAATAATAATAATAATGGGTCACTGCCTGTCACTCTTCCTCTGACACATTATTCAGCTCTTGTGTGAGCTGGTCAGCGAGGCCACCGGTAAGAACTCTCGTTCTTCATTCGTAAAACCAGGGTTGTAGCACAACCCAAAGCTTTTACTTTATTTCAAACTCAAGTTCTTACTATGCCATACTGTATACCTTCAACCTTCACTGACCGCGAAAGTCCTATGCATGCAAGACAGGCAGAGACATAGTTCCACAAAGGTCCATTCTATGAACAAATCGACAAATGTGACCTCAAACTCCAATCCTAGCGTGGTATAAGAACCCATCTATAACAACAATATAGGGTGTGAAGGTAAAATATATTACCACCCCAAAAGACCCACAGCAATGCTTGTGGGTGGAGATTCCACATATGGATGAGAGATGCACTTCCCCAGCCACCATCGTGGCTGGGGAAGTGGCAGAAAAGGAAAAGGACAACTTTGAACGGTAGCTTTGTGCAGTCAATAAAGAAGAACAGGTTGGAGAGAGCCGTGCTTCAGTGTGTCCCTGGCCCAGACAGCGGACACACACTGTTGGGTGTATATCCCTACGGCTCATGTGTGAATCACATCCCGTACACAATTTTAAATTTGAAGCTGACATGTTATACAAAACTAGCTAAGCTAGATACTTCCACGATGAACTTCTTTTGCAGATCAAAGGGCTTGCTTCCAACAGCGGAGAGCTGAATAAGCAAAGAGGAAGAGTGACAGGCAGTGACCCATTATATATATTGGGGTCAGGCTTTATTATGGATGGCCGAGTGGCCCAATCACAGCCTGTCAAGGCCAAGTTGAGACTTGGCTGGTTATAAGGGCTTTCAGCTTTATTCAGTGGAGCTGTCTGGAAACAACTTATCGCGTTTGAAATGAAGTAAAACATTCTACGTACTGCGTACCAGCAATGAGTTTCTTCCAATCATATGTAGCCATTTAAACCTTTTCAGAAGTTGGATTGCAGCAGCATTTCTATAGGTTTTGTGTCACAAACAAAACACTGTTAATAGGAAGCATACAACAACATATTTATTTAATTCCAGATGTTGGCAGGAGGGGTTTAAGTTTGGATATTTATTGTGTCTAGCTGGTTTACTCCTGAATGATATCTTTTCACTGTTACACCATCACTAGAGTGTCATTCCAATAAATAACGTTTGCCTGCATAGGTAGGCATATGCAGTGTGTGCTTTAGGCCCCGCCCACACGTATACAGCTATTTTGCAAAACTAAAAAATTTCTCCACGTGTGGGCCTCTCGTCCACACGCAAACTGCGTTTAGGTCACTAAAAACCCTTCTACAGTGAATATTTTTTTTAAATACGCCGGTTTTTGTGTGTCCGTGTAAAACAGCTTTTTGGAAACCATGACGTCACAACTCGATTCGCACGTGCCGATGCTCGGCATGCTTTATCGTTGTTTTTGCATCTTGTGTGGACGGAGATATTTTTTAAAACAAAGGTCGTGTGGACAGAAGTTTTTTTTTAACGGAGGGGGAAAATAGCAATTTAGAAAAATATCCGTAGGCTATACGTGTGGACGGGGTCTCGGTTTGCTTTATTCTACCTTATAAAGTTCCGTTTACTGCCATTCACCTTGAAAAATATGCCTAGACTGACTGCAACACTCAAAAATGTACTTTATTACTCAAGCATAACACATTTAAACTTGAGCATTAAAATGCATATTCCTTACACTCTCTATTTGCTTTGCCATATGCAGTTGGCCACTTGGCCCCAACATTTTTCTAGGTGGCGCTAACTGGAATAGTGTCCTAACATTCACCATTAACAGCAGATGGCCCTTAATAGAGTATGATCACAGCTACTAAAGCAAACACTCTATAAAGCTATGTACAGTATACTTAATGAGAGAATGAGTGAATCCCTAGTAATGGTCATACTGTACATCCATATGACATGGGTATAGTCTTATAACAATCAAAATAGTTTGATGTCAGTGGTAACTTATATAAGGGGTTGTTGTTTTCTGTAACAGTACAATACAAATATGTGGTACATTTACAAATCATCACAACAAATAGATAAATAGATAAAAAGATCAACCTTAGCCTATACCATATATCACATTCATTTTCATCAGCATGTATCATTAGCAAGTAGCAACAAAGGAGCAAGTATCCACAAATAAAATAAAAACATTTTTTTAACGTTGTCTCATCTTCATAGCACAGGTGAGAACCTTCTGGGTTCTACTAGACTATAGGACAAGTTTCTGAGCTGAGATAAAGAATAAACCTGCTTATAACCCAGCAGTGTCAGGGTATCATTACACAGATTCTGTAAAGTCTTCACAATGTCAAAGCCCAGACGAAGTCTCCAGCTCTCAGCGGTAGCTCTGGAGTCTCTGGTGGTGGAGTACCTGTATTTCCACTCAGACAGAGAAAACACATTACTGTTTGTATTCTGTGAAATCCATGACCATACCCTTTCATCCTTCTTCAGACCCACAAACTTGTAGATCTCAGAGGCTTTGTCCTCTGGGTTGAAAGCCAGATCCTCATACCTTACCAGCAGGTACCGGCCCCGCAGCCACACAGGTCTGTGCAGGCCTGTCTCTGTGGAGGCTGCCATGTCTTTGCATGTACTTGTGATCTGGGACAGGTCCAGGTATCGCGGCTGTCGTCTTGTGGCATTCCATATTTTCCAAGCGCGGAACTGATCGGAGAATGCTGTCATCCGTGAGGCAAGGATGGCTCTAGGATCCCTCACTAGGTGGATAATCTTCAAGTCCAGACGAGGGTCCTCGATCAAAGTGCGCAGATCCCCAATCTCAGGGATACGTACTGTCTTGATTGCCACGTGGCCCTTAGACAGACACGACAAGGAGGCGAGGGTGAGGTTCAAAGCACCACAACTCTTAGGACACCAGGTTTCATCTGGCAGGCCACTAGCTACCTCTCCCCCTCCACCTGGGCACACAGGAGGGGTACAGAGGGCGTGGCTGGAGCTTCGTCGGAAGAAGGAGCCCGTGACATGTTCCAGCGGCTCCGGTCGGATGTAATTCTCCACTAAGCTAAGATCACAGGTGTAAAGGTTCAGAAGGAGGTCCCGGTAAGCTCCGAGAAGCGCTCGCCGATCCAAAGTCCGACGCATTCTGCTGCTGGTGTTGGTAAAGGCTTGCTGAACATGGTAGAGGGGCTCAAACACATAGAAGACCCCAGGATGCTGGTTGAGGAGTTGACCGGTGAAGGAGGAGCCGCTGCGTGTGGTTGCAAAGAGCAGGATGTGTTTCTTGGGGGATTTGATTGGCAGCCAGCTATCATCGCATGTGGCTTTCCATCTGGAATCTAAAAAAATAAAAAGTATATGACAAAACCTATCATTTTTAGCAAGTTCTAATGACTTTTAATATTGAATAGTAGAATATTGATCTGTAATTACTATTGTGAAATGAAAACATCCACATAGCATGAAACCTTTTGTTAGATTTTGTTCCGATAGCAGATGATGCAGGTTCTAGTGTTGAAGCCACTATAAAGAGAAGAGGTCTGCTGAAAGTCTAAAAAATATACGTCAACTTTCTTTCAAATACACAGAGTGCCACATACTGTATGACTGATGGACATCAAAGATACAGAAAGTAGCATGTTGTCTATCTATATTGTGCAAAATGAAGGATTATTACACTTACAGTACAGTCCAATAAGCTACATCTTTTTTTGCAGAATAAATGTCCCTCCCTGGACTACTCTAAACATGTTCAAAGGGTTATTTCTCTGTTGCCTCAAGCTGTAGCCAAATATAGGACACATTGTTATTTGGCCAGCTTGCATTGGAGGGGCATGTGGTTGTTTCCAATGTCCATCTCCTTAAAAGGATGAAGGGGGATCCAGGGGATCCAGCTAACCCATTTTCAGTAGTTTATTAATTCCTTGTGTTGTGCCACAAGAAAGCTCTTTTAGGCCAGTGCATTTGTCAAAGGTTGTTAAAGTAAAATATGGCAGACTTTAATCATAACTTCAGGCTGTGAAAGGCAGAACGACAGAATCAAGTCAATACCACTTGAATAATTTAGATTGTAAACCTGCATGAGAAAAAGGCTTGTCTACTGGTGCTTACCAGGGGGGTTATGAAACGGCGGATCTCTAAATATAACACTGATTGCTAATATGTAATTACTACTGATGAGGAGTTGATTGCAAAGGGGGTGTTATTTTTGTTCAGAGACGCTCAGTGCCTCCACTAAGGGTAGCCCTGTGAAAAGTGGCTTAATAGAGATAAATTGGAAGATAATAACCAAATAAATCAAGATATTACATATCTACATTCTCCCATCTTCTTAATATAATGGGAATTCCCTTGGTTAATTAAGGCTATCATTTGATCTTTCCCCTTTTAGTCTAGTCTATGTTGTGACACAACGTGTGCCACAACCTGACAAGTTAGCACTGTTGCCTCACAACAAGAGGGTTCTGGGTTTGAACCCCGGCTGGGGCCCTTATGTGTGGAGTTTGCATGTTCTCCCCGTGCCTGTGTGGGTTATCTCCGGGCACCGGCTTCCTCCCACAGACCAAAAACATGCAGGTTAGGTTAATTGGGGAGAAATGATAAAGGTCCGCACACTGATAATAGCTCCCAAACGTGGATTTATTTAGCACGATGTTTCGGACATGTTGTCCTTCATCAGAGTGCAAATCATTCATTTGCACTCTGATGAAGGACAACATGTCCGAAACGTCGTGCTAAATAAATCCACGTTTGGGAGCTATTATCAGTGTGCGGACCTTTATCATTTCTTCTCAGTTCATTTTTTGGTCCAGCACCTGCACTTTTGTAATGTGCGCGCATTCCTTCCTTTCCTAGGTTAATTGGGGACTCTAAATTGCCTATGAGTATGACTTTGTTTTTTAATATATATTTCTTGTCTATCACTTCTAAAATAGAAGTTACTCATTCTAAGCAGTGAGCCTTAGAGGGTGCCAATGATACTCATCCTATGAATTCTACTGCATTTCATTGCCATGAGTTTGTATATAAATAATTACCAATGCCTCGCTACGTTTCAATATTTTTTGGGTCGAGTCTGGTGACTGTGGCACAAGCTGACAGACAAGCTGCAGAGCATCCATACCTCTTGGCTGTCTGGTCTGGCAGTTGTAGGATCCCTGGCAGGGTTCAGGCAGCGTGTCTCTCAGGGTGCGGATGGCTGTGTACTGGACCCCTAGAGATGCACACACCAGCAGCAGCACCGTCTTCCAGGAGCACTCCATCCTACCCCTTCCTCTGGTGCTCCATCCTTCATGCTAACACCGCCACGCAAGAGTAAAGATAGATGTTTTAGCATAGATTTTTTCTTCTTCTTCTCAACCTTTAACTCATCAAGGTATGGTCAGCAACAATATAGGCAATGTCCTGCCTCGCCCTAATGTTGCCACACAGACTCACATCAGGGAATTTGCCATCACAACCAAGTGTGCTGTTAATTTTGAGTACCTCCAATGGAGCTGATGGTTTTGCTTAAGTGCACCTTTTAAGTGATAGAATAGTGTTACAGCTCCACCGTTCCACTCTGAGATGTAAATCGTGCTCATCCATCTTTTAACCCTCAAACTCTTTGCTACTGAAATTGTTTTTACTGTGATAAAGTATTGTCTGAATAGTTTATCATTTTACAAATACCAAATTTAAAAACAGATACCTACAGAGAGCTCTGCATCTCAGCCAGCTAAGAAAATAACAGGTTTAACTGTCATCATTTTGGAATGAAACAAAAACATCAAAACACAGCACGTTGTTTGGTGTTTTGTTTTCTTTAAAGTTGATAGCTTTAGTTTTTTTGTTTTTACTGTTAAATAATATTTATAATGACAATGATAATAATAATATAATACATTTTAATAATAATAATGAATACATTTTACTTTTTATTTATACTGCACGTATAAGCTCGCCTTTTATAAAAAACTTTTCCAGGGAACTAAGCCTTTAAGCACAGTACAGTGCTTTATACTGAGATAACTAGCTGCCACTCTCTCGGTAAGCAGAGAAGTTTCCTCAATTAATTTTCAGCATCTATGCCATTGGGCCTGGAAAAAGATAGAAGAGATGTGATTTTCCAAATGGGGTTTGAAAAAAAAACTGCCCCTGTCCATTTATCCCTATATGCGCTGAAATGATGGTAGGTAATCACATGAGATCCACAGGCATCTCAGCATCCTTCTAAATGGCTGCAGGTTATCATCATCAAAGCCAAAGGTAAATGCCCTTTCATTCCCTCTGTCTCTCTGTGTCTCTCTCTCGCTGTGATGTTTACTTGCTATTGGCTGATTCATATCCTTGAGAATGTGTAACACTGAACAGGGATCGGCTTTGATGTTCCATTAATCACAAACAGTGCAAAACACACCAAAGGCACTTTCAGTTTCATTGTAAATGTAAATGAGGGAATTACAAAATATTTCGCCATAAACCATTCTGTTTGAAGACTAAAAATGGAGGTGTATGGGACAGAGAGAGAGAGAGAGAGAGAGAGAGAGAGAGAGAGAGAGAAACAGAAAGAAAAGACTGAACAGCTAACATGGGAATGGATGACTGTCGATAATACCCTTACATTATAAATTAGACGCTCAGACAAAGAAAAACAAGAAAAGGAAACCCGCCAAGTCGACTCTCCTTCCATCCCCACCCTCCACATGCACTGCACAGGTTGACCAGCGCACACCCTCTGAGTCCTCAGTGACAGGTTGTGTTTTGAGTCTTGGTCAGGGCTCAGGGCTTCGTGTGCATCTTTCCCTGTCCTCTTGAGACAAAAAACAGATGACAACTTTATGGATTAAAGGAATTTGATTTGCAAGTCTCCCTGGCTCCCCCACCCCCCACCAACTCATAGCTTTCCCCTGACATTTATAATCCATATTTTGTGTTCGGCTGTAAATGGTCCCGAATTTTAGTTGTAGATGTTTGATAAACATAACTGTAAAAGCCTTAGAGACTGGATCAACATCACACTTGGGACTCTTATGGCACACTTCTAAACTCAGTACACAGAGCTTTAAGAGCTGACGTGATAGAGATAAGGTGGATGGCTTTTTAGGGGAATGATACCGAGAAGGAAATTGCATCTGTGACAAATAAAGCTTACATATTATTGTGGTAGGCAAGTGATGTGGTTGGGAGGAAGTCTGTCTGTCAGTCGTTTTACCTTGAACTACAAGTCAAATGCTATCTAGTCATGCAGGTTGATAAGCAGGGCCTCACATACAAATAAAAATGCACACACACACACGCACACACACACAGGCAGAACAGCTGAGAGAGCACAGCATTGCAGAGCAGAGGAGCTTCAACCGACCCCAGGCAACGGACAAACTCCTGTGAGATTAAACTCGTACTAAATGCCTTCCAATAGGAAAAAAAAGAAGATGTTCACCAGTTACTCTGATAGCGAACATCATGTTTGACTTTCTCGCAACGGCTTAAATGGCTAAATAAATGAATACATAAATAATAGCGCAAACAACAAGAAAATAAACTAATTAATACATTTCATGAACAACTATTAACTATTAGCTTACTATTGTATAACTAATAAGTTAGACGGACCAAAAAATGTCCGAGGGAAACCATCTATTAAAATGTTCTGAAAAACTGCGTTTTACAAAAAAATTAGGCTAATAACTCCATTTCTGTGAATTAGAATATAATACCCACCTGTAATTTAAAGATATGTATTCAAAATATGTTTTGATATTCATTTATAATAATAATAACTCATCAGTTTTATAAAGCGCTTTTCACAGGAACTCAAAGACGCTTTGAAGGGGGGAAACTCACCTCAACCACCACCAATTTAAAGCGAATAAACCGGTCGTATAGCGTTACCGAACTCCAGTAAAGTATCCCTTTCTTAAACCTCGAAGTTGCACGACACCAGATTATATTAGCGTTCCCATTATTGGTAAAACGCTATTTACAATAGATTTAAAGCGAACTCGGTCACCGAAGTCAACGATGGACGCGCATAAAACGCACAGCCGAGGTAACGGTTTACCATTAATACACGAGAGTTAAAGTAGTTTTCCGACGATTCGAACCATTAGACCTCAGCCTTAAAATAAATTCTCCGAGATAAAGGGACCCCTCTTTCGCCGGTTGGTTGTGTCCAACGCCGGAGTGGAATGAACAAACCCTGACCTGACAGCACAGAGCGCGGTGCGCGAGGCTGGAGATGACCCCTCCCCCCCCATGTAGCCTATATCTCAAAGCCGATGAGTGTATTTAAAAAAAACGGAAATGTATCAATATTAAGCTTTAAAAAAACACATTTATTCATCTTACTCTATTTAAATTATGGTCAAATGTCAGGGTTTTACCAGAGAGATTTAAAGGTGCTATAGATAACATTTTTATGTAAACGAATAATTTAAAAAAAATAATACATCCACAGAGCTTTTAGAAAGGTGCGAAATAAATATATTGCTTTTCCCCACCAAAATCGATTGATTGTGAATTTATCATTTTAAAAATTTTGTCGGGCCCGAAATGAATGTTTTGTTTATCTCTGTCTGAGGTTTGGTTCCCTCTAACAAGGCTCGTGAGCCAATAGTATTACGACGTTGGTATCACGCGGTATCTCTGCGTCACGAGTCTCCGAGGTTGCCAGTCAGTGTGGAAAAAATGGCTGAGTTCTGTGGTAAGCGCCCGCACAAAGTAACCTAAATCTATAGATAATGCATAGCTACATGTTGCAAAATGTATTCATTACTCTACCATGAAAGATTCATCACTTGACATGACTGAGTCTCACTC
>OMPB01086814.1:0-10946 GCA_900312615.1 Stylephorus chordatus | reverse complement strand
TATCAGCATAGCCCTTCTAGGACTAGCCATCCGACTCCCTATTAAACGCGTTGACCGTGTTAAACACTAGGGGAAAATTTAGTAAGACTAGAATGAATGGGAGTGAATGAGGCTGGACAGCTAAAACGTTGTCTAATACTTTATTCAAGAGATGAAACACCTCCTGATATGGAAATCCTAGAAGTACAAGGTCTTTTGATATTTATTTATTGGTTTTCATTTAGTGACACACCTTGACATTTTTATAGAATCAAACATTAGAATGCAAAAATGCTAGCATTAGGCTAGTATTTCTGGTCTTACTATTTGAGCTATCCAATAGGGGTCTCCGTTGAGTATCACGTGTGCAAACCCGGAAAAAATCGAGAGTGGGAGTTCTTCTGGTTAGACATTCTTTGGTTTCACCATAGCCACTCTAAAGTGGCTATGGTTTCACCCACATGCTGGCCAGTGGCCACATAGCTTGCGATCCTGACCAGCCGCCGGAAGCGAGACGAAGTATTGCATTTCCGCCATCTGCTGGTCTAGCTATGCATAGCAAGACGGAGATTTTCCGGAAGTAGCTGCCTGTGTGAGTGAGATCGGGCGAAAATCAGACTTGACACCCAACCGGAAAGGTAATCCCGCTCGTGTGATTCATGTCTACTGCTGCTGTCAGCCACTCAGCCCAATGGTGACAACTTGGACTCAAATGTTCATTGAGAGAATAAACTGCGAGCATTTGCATTGCAATCAATGTTTACGGACCCTATATTGCTTGTGAATGAATGAATGGTCTTTATTGTCATTGTACAGGTACAACGAAATTGAAATGCAGACCCAAGGTGCTAACACACAACAACAACAACAAAGACAATATAAAAATATAAAACAAATAGACATAAATAGGGAATATAGAATATGTACATAACCTGGAATATAAACTAGGCATATAACTGTCTGTGTTGGAGTTCCTGCAAACGTTAATGATAACACACATCCACAATTACACGTATACAGGCACACTGTGAATAGCATACTTGAAAGATTCTGTATAAACGCGTTTCCAGACGGATCTCAATTTGCAAGTGGATTCCATGAATCCTAGTCACAAACGTCACAAACAAGGAATGCGCCAAAGCGTATTCCAGATGTCAGGTTGACTTTCATCTTTGCATGTGCTAGAGTAGTGCCAGAGTAGCCAAATAACTTCATGACAATAGCTAAAATCCTGTAAAAAAATAATTATAGTGGCAATATTTCTGGGCATTACAATAAGATAATTGTATTGTACTGCTTACGAGAATAAAAGCCACACCATGAGTTAATTGGCCCTGTCTTTACTATAAAAGACAACATGCGCCACCCAGTGTTTAAAAGCAATGAGCTGATGCGACTTTTTGTTTCTTTCTATATCCTTTCACTGTTGATTATCTAATGAAAGAGCGAACACTATTCTTTATAATATTCTTTGCGTTTCTTTCAGTATCCACCTAAATTAATCTCAAATCAGATTTTATATGATATTGGGAAATGCATGCAAGATTGGCACACCATTGAGTGGTGCATCTGATTAACAAATCTGTCCAACTTCCAAGCTCAATTGAAGTCCTATTCCAGGAAGCTCTGAGTCAAAGACAGAATGAGTGGGAAACTTGCTGTTCCCTCCCTGGTTCCTGAAACAGGGGTCCAGGATGTCATGTTCTGGCCATCCATTGGTATTTGTCAGCCTATATCTTAAGCAGGGATTAAAACGGTTTGTTACATGGCCTACATGTTCATTTTTGTTGTTTGTGTTTAAGATCTCAACCTAAATATGAATCTGTATTAGCTTATTGGCTTGCAATAGTCAAAGGGGCCAATAGTTTTTTCGGTTGTAGAATAATAGTGTACCAAGGTGTATTGTGTAAGACTCTAAATTAAATTAAATTCATTTCCAGCTATTCAAACCAAACATGTCAAATAATAATACAAACAATCCACATCAACGTGGCTGGGTTCAATTCAAGAACAGGTCCGCCTCTACACGGGCAGCCAAGGGGTTAAGTGCCTTTCCAGAGTTCAAGTAAGTGGCAGCCAAATTAAGGGTCAGCAAAAAACTAAATCTGTCACTTCTCCCTAATACCACATCACGCTATATATCTTCACAAAAATAAGTTTTTTTGTGAACAAATGTCCAGATCAAAGTGATGGGATTTGAAGAAAGACCATACATCATACAAAAAAGTAGAGAAAGAATATTGTTAAAACATAATTAACAGATGAGGAATAAAACTCAGTATACTAATAAAATCCACCAAAGGCATTCTTTCTAAAATAATGGTTTAAACCTGCCAGATTTCAAAGAATTCATTCCCAAACGTTTAACTGTGTTTCATTGAAAATACATTTATTTTCGGCACAAATCACAAGCAGAAGTAGGCGTTAAGTGGTTGTATTATTTTTACCCTGTATTTGCCGTTTGCCAGATGTTTTTGTTTTGAACCTTTTCGTCATGCTCTGTGCGTCCCAGCGTGCTCCACGTGTCTCTTCCTCGCTTCAACCTTTTTAATGCGTGTTTACCTCTACGGCCGCACGGATGAACTAAATCGTGTTTGGCTGACGGGTTGAATGGCAAGGTATAAACCTTATGGTGCCTTCTTGATACTCTACGGACCAAACGCACTTTTCTGTGACTATTCTCATGCTCACTTGACAAATGTCTTGGCACAGTGTGATTAAGCTTTCATTCTAGAATTGTATCCAATTCTGAAATAATGAACTCCCTGATATACAACCATTTGAAACATAACTTTATTCATTTTTCCCCCCATAAAAAAAAATAAAACTAAAATAAAAAAGGCATTTCTCAACAGACATAAGGGGTACTGCTGACCAACCACCAAAGTAATTCAATTAAAATCATGTTTACTTTGACTTGTTTAAATGGCCAATTTTTGGACATGCAAGGCTTAACATACTAATATCTGGAAAAATCGATTTGGGAAAACGGCTGCCTATTTTGCGTGTGTTTATGCATTAATACTCGAGATGGACTGGTTTCTTAGCACGACTTGTTAGTTCTTAACCAACGGGCCAGTACAAATGGGCCAGCTGGTTAAGATCCAAATCTGGCGCTGTGTTAACAAAGTGCTCCTGTGTTAGTTACAGCTATAGATGTTTTCCCAGTGCTAGAGTCCAACGCTGATCATTTTATGTTGATGTTGGAGCCAAGGAGAGCAGAACAGACAGACAGACAGAGTCCATGGCGCCATCTCTCTGTCCCCTCGCTCGCTCGCTGCTAACGAGTGTCCAACGGTGCAGTTTCCATTCGCCTTTGTACTGTGTCAGTGCACTGTTGGGCCTGAGGAGCTGAGGGTCCCAACAGTGCGTCTTGATGATTCTCGTCTCGCCTCACCGACCGACGGCTGTTACGCGTTTACATGAAGTCGTCTGAATCGTAGCCCGTCTGCAAAAGGAAAAAAAAAGAAAAGAAAAGAATGAGCATTTCCCAAATGCTGGGAGAGTTGCCAGCGGACTTTTATAAGTTCTCTTATAAGATTCATTTGATTCTTCCACAGTTTGTGTGTTAAAATAGCATTCACATACTTTTCTGTGAAATAAAAGGATGGCCTATTAAAGACTGAGGACTATTCTGGCCAAGTCACTTGCGAGAAAAACAAATACTTCCTTTGTAAATAATGGTTTTTGAAATACGCAGTTTCGGGACTCTGCATGTGTCGGTAGGTTATACAACTTCTAAAATGTAGATTTGTAGAGCCTCACCTCATTGGTAGTCATATTGTCGCTCTGCATAAGAGACGTGTAATTCCTGCCGAAAAGAAAAGTGGAGAGCATGACACATCGTAACCGGACACGCTACACAATGTTAATACGCTCAATTTACCAGTTTTTATTTCGTTTTTTATGTTTTTGTGATGTCGATATTTTGTGAAATATTTCAATGTTAACCTCATCGTCACCTTCCATAACGTATGTTAATGATTACAGAGAGCAGAGAAACGGGCCCAGAGGAAAGACGTCGGTTAGACATTGCCGTGGGCGATTCAAAAAACGACAAGAGCTCTCCCGTCACCTACTTGAGTTCCTCCATCTCCTTTTTCCTCTTCACCTCGTCCTTCTCGCGCTTCTTCTGCTCCTGGAGCTGGGCCTTCTTCTCGTTCCGCTCCTCCTGGTCGCGGGCCTCCTTCTCCGCTGCCAGGTCTGGGTAGCGCTCGTCCTTCGTCTTCTCCAGCCTGTTGACGATCTCGTTGATCTTCTTCTCCACCGCCACGATCTTCACCTGCAGGGGGTTGAGGGGGTGACCATAAACTTTCAGTGATGGGCTAACCCAAGAGGTTTTCATGTTTTGTTTATCTGAGTAGTATGTTGGAATGATTCAATGTATTAAAAAGCAACCAAATGCAAGAATCCACCAATCAGAAACTGCATTTGCAAATAAAACAGTGCTTCTTGCTATTCCTTTAGTTTTTAAATAGTTTGGTTCCTTTGTGTACAAGAGCCTTAAAACATTTATATTTTTTTCTGGTTGCTGTATACTTCAGCAAGTGTCTACCTTGACACAGTGGGTACAACCTGGGTCAGGGAAACAGTAAGAAAACCGTCACCCATTTGTGAGCAATATAGCAAGCCTTGAAAAGAAGCACTGTGCAAGATTCAAGCTACCATTACCACTTGATTGGCAGGTCAGGACAAAAAGTAAAGGGAAAATGTAAATATAGGATTATTAGGTTAACTTAGCTTATAGAACACGTTGTAGAAATACATTTAGGCATATTCTGGCAAAAAATGCAAGTTAGGAAAGTTAAACCAAAATCTAAGAGACTGAGCCCTCTGGCGTTCTACTGACCTCCTTATGTCGATGGAAGCCGATCTGTCCCACGTCCATCTCTCCGGTCTTCTTCAGGTTGGCCCACGGTGTGTACACAACATTGATGTTGTTCATCTTACAGCCTGGAGTATTAATGAACACCATAATTAGCAGGTAGAGGACGAAAGAGGAGTTAGTTAATAACAAGCCTGGCTCTCATCATATAGAGGTTAATAAACTAGCCGGGGACACCTTAAACCAGGGGTGTCAAACTCATTTTCACCCTGGGCCACATCAGCATTATGGTTGCCCTCAAAGGGCCGGTTGTAACTGTAAGACTGTATAAATGTAACTACTCCTTAACATATTGTTAAATAAAACCGCTTTAGTTAAACGCCGATATGACCACACTGCAATCCAGCGGCAGGATGCCGTCATTTCGAGGGACACAAAATCTACATTCATTGTGGGAGATTTAGTTTATGGTCACTGTACGCTGTAAAGCAGCATGCCATAGACTTTTATTTTAAGACAATCATATGCCTTTTAAGCTCTTGCGGGCCTTAATAAAAAAAAAAGTATATATATATATAATAATATTTATAATAAAAATAATAATTAAAAAAAAAAACGTCTCACGGCCTTGAGTTTGACACCCGTGCCTTAAACCCTAGATTTAGCTTACTCTATCAATCTGAGGCAAATGGTTCAGATCTAATTCGATTTTAATAAAAAGAAATGGCTGTGTGCTTAGTTTGAAACATAGGTTTTATTCAGTCCTGATTTTAATTTCACCTTGGATACTGTTGTTTTTCACCAGCTGTGCACAGTCAATCAACACCTCCTTGGGAATATCATCTATGGTTAGACCCTATAGAGAAACCCACAAACATATATTTATACATCAATCATTGACCGATGAGGTAGGGCGTGGGGGTGGGGGCTTAAAAGCAATATAAATGGGAATGATCTATAATAAAGTATCACCGTGAACAAGTATCATCATCAATATTTCATTTTCACTGGATATGTGGCCTTGTCACCTTCGGCATTCTCAGGTAAACATGGGCAGAAGACAGTTTGTCCACGTGAAACCTGGAGAGGCAAACAACAACAACACAAGATATGACACCAGTATATGCATGCTTGCACAACTACGAATCCATGTCTGTGCTGCACCATGGCTATGAAGGGTGCTACAAAACAAACTCACTTTCTTACTAATAACAACTATAAAAACAACATGAATCTCTTACCAAATGTCTTCAAGCCATCCATACTTGATTAAGTCCTCATCTGTAATAGAAGTAATGGAAACGTTTTGGTTATCAGGCAAAACAAAAGCACAACAACATATTGATTAGTGTAAGGAAGTTCAATTTACTTTCATATTTGTCCTTTCCCATATAGATGGTGTAGGAAGGGTTCACAACTAAAGAAAAAAATGCAGAAAAGTTAATAATATAGTCTTCAATATCTTACCGCATGTAGAGTAAAAACAAATGTTGCATTTAGCATAATTGCAAATAAGATTTATTACTCTTGCGCACATATACATGTTCACAAACTTATGAAATGTATGTTATGAACAACAGGGTATCAACCCAATACTGATTGACTGAGTCTTAGAACCACTTTTCTCTCTGGCTAAATTCGTCTATACCTACCGGCACTTTGAAAATAAAACACCATCTTGTGTCAACAAAGCTAACTTGTTAAGGACGACTCAACTGTGGATATTACGTATCACTAAATATCGTACTAAAGTATTATGTTAATTAATGATAAAGTAAATCTAATAACTTCGCCCCCGTTGGATTCGTTTGTTTCCCTTCGCATGTTAATTTGACCTAGGAAGTTGTTTACAGCCTCTGACGCACTTCCGCTGGCCCCTGCACACCCGCTGGTGGCGCGCGCTGTTCAAAACATTATCAAAACTTACCGCGTTTATTTCAGGAGAAGCGCAAAAAAAAGGTAATTATATAGTCTGTTTCCTGCCTCAACATTCCATTATAAGGCAGTTGCATATACGGTAAAAACATTTTCATTTATGCTATGATTAATTAATTGACCTTTACCGCGGACTTATATTCATTCTTTGGCACTACACACTACAGCTGATTAAACGTAACGTGGTTAACTTTACTTTTTGCCTTGATCTTAACGTATTCAAATAATTTTATTTAAAAAAAAACTATTAATATGCGTATTGATTTTAGTTCGTTGTTTGTTGCGTCGTTGTTAGTTTGGATTTCGACGTGGATTGCTTCGAGTCATCCCGCCATTAGCCCAGCTGTGTTGTGCTAATTGTGTTGACAACTAGCTAAAACTTCGATTTATAAGATTTGAGTAGTTTGTCTTATAGACTGTCTGATAGACGTTGTAATCACGTATAAAATACTCTTTATAGGTACAAAGATTGATACGATAGTATAGTTTTTCTTATTCGATTTTTCTTATCAGATATTACATAACGGAATATTGCACGCGAATGTTTTATCTTTAGTGTTGCGTTTTCTAGTGTAAAGTTTAGCACGCCATTGCAGCTTGAAGCACTGCGATTTAAATATAAACGCTATGTGAGGCAATAAAGTGTGCCTAGTTGCTATTGCGTTGATTTTGGATTATGCAGATTGATTGATTGATTGATTGACCTTGGTGTAGTGAGTAAGAAGATATACATGCCATAATTATCTAAAGAGAAAACTTTTCATTAATGCATAGTCACTGTAATATCTATAAATGATTATAGATCCAACTTATTGATTTAATTGGCTAAAGCTATTATTTATACAGCGTTATCTATGTTGAACACAGGTGGGTTTAAAATGATGCCTCAAGCCACCAGGAAGCGGAAACGCTCTTCGGTTGACCTGGACAGGTGAGCCTATTTATATAAATATTATAATATTTCAGACGGAGGTTATAGTGCCAGAACCAGGTGCAAACTTAAATGTAACCATCCTTAATCTTGTGCCTACACTTAACCATTTATAATCCTAATCATAACCATTCAGAATCATATACCTAAAGTTAACCATTTATATTAAACTTAATACATTGTATAAAATATGTTGGGTGGGGGGAAAATAAACATTTGCATAGATTCAAACTTGTGATCTACAACAGTGTTAGCATTAGATAAACTATCAAAGCTGTAGTTGACTTTAATCAGTCCTTATAGCATACCTGTGACTCCGGCACTGGAACCTGGGAATTTATTGGTCTGGTTCCAGCACTGGAGACACTCCCAGTATTGGTTGAAAGAAAAACAAAACAAACCCCAACTACTTATGCCCTTTTAATGCTGTTCAAGTCGACCTGCCAAGAAAGGAGTGACGGAGGAGGCAACCCCCATGAAGAGGAGGTCGCCCAGGGGGTTCCAGCAGTCTCCTGTCAGGACGAATACCATGAGACCCTCCCCACTGCGCTCCCCAGCAGGTAGACAGGCACACACAGCCCACCTTTTTATTCTTCATCTAATAACCTACAATAAATACCAATGCATGGCTGGTTTGGAGACCTATTTTTGTGCCTAGCGTTCATTATGGAAACTTCTGATAACATAAACATTTAGTTCAGGAAGTGTGTGTTTTTTTTATTCCAGTGCTTCAAGGAATATACAACAGATCTGTAATATATAATAATAATAATAATATCTGTATAATAAGTTACTCAATAGATAAAGCCATTCCATGAATGAAGCTGTAGGCAAAGGTTTACTCGCATAATTAAAACAAATCACAAGATAAGGCCTGTTTTAATCTTTACACTAAATGCTTAATGCTTCGTTTTCTCCAGGCTCCCCAGCCAAATCTCCTCGCAAGATGTCAGCCGCTGGCAAAGCGGTTGTTCTGGCAAGCTCCTTTTACGGCAGGCAAAAGCCCCTCTACCTCACCCCGGTGGAGAGAAAGCTGCTCAAGGAGTCCAAGTCCATTACTGTGCTTCTTCCTCCTCTTACTGCCAAGAGCCAGCAGCAAGCGAAGGAGAAAAATGCAAAGGCCAGCGTAGGCACCAGGCCGAGGAAGTGTGGGGCAGCCTCCAGTCACACGGTCAAGATGGCCCTGAAGAGCTTTATGGCACCTCCGAAGAAGATCTCCCTGAAAAATCTGAGCAGCAGGTTTGTTGCTTATAAGGTCTTATCAGCTGTAATTATTGTATCTATTAATTTTGTAATTTACATCTTTATTTGACCTGTACACCCCAAACACTATAAATATCTTTATGACGTTTATGCCTTTAGAATTCATGGTTAACTGCCAAAGTCATCATGAGCCAAGGAACATTACTTTTTTTTTGTTTTTTGTTTGTACAGAACATAACAATTACTTTGAACCCAAACTTAACAAAGCATGGGTGAGGTTTGGAACGTAGACAGGCTGGTAAATCGAAAACTTTGCACCCGGAATGGACCTTCTCCAGAGTGGGGCCAAAGTGCGCCAACAAGCCTCCAAGCGGGCAGCTGTGATGTGATTTGTTATCATTCAGCGTCTGCTAAGAAGCATATATTATGCAGGGATGAGTCAGCCTTATTTATACACGCAAATGTAAACAGTTTCATTCAGCAAAGAAATAAAAGAATGAGGGACGATTCAGCCTTACTTATACACGCCAGTGTAAACAGTTCAGCGAATAAATAAAAGAAGAGAGAATGTCAAGCGCTTGGTCTGTGGATGAAACACAAGCCCTGCTTGTTGTTTGGAGCAAGAAGGCTGGCTGGTGCCGCATGTAATTACACATGGAAAGTTGTGAATTGTTTTGGGATGTGGGTAACAGATAGCACGGGAACAGCTTCATCCTTGGAACATACTTTTTATTAGCCGTTCAAAAAAAAACGACAACAGTCGCTTTGGACAAAAGCGTCTGCCAAATGCCCTTAAAGTAAAGTAAAAGTAAACAACAAACTTGATTCATCACTTCACTGTGCATCGTATCACTCAATCTAAACTATCCGAAACACATACCTAAAAATGTATTTGTCAAATCATTCATACTCAAATCATGTAAAACATCCAACCAATATCAAAATAAAATAATCTTCAAAACAATTCTTCACGCAAATTAATCTCAGCTTACATTCTTCTCTCCCTTCAGATAAAATGTCCTAGTTTCAATATTTATGAAAATCTCATCGGACACTATATCAATAAGAGACTTCCTTTCTAACACCCCTATTAGACAAGAATGGAACAACTTGGCTGTGATGGCTTTATATGTGTTGGTGTCGACACGTAGGCTAAATTCTAAAAGACGATATTTGCGTTGATGGCCTTCCATATTCCGTAAATCAAACTACCAACAACCAGTGCACAAGTGAACAGCGCTGTTTTTAAACACCATCTCATCGTAGACTATCCTAACAACCTGTTGGCTGTGACAGCTATATAGGCCTTTGTATTATGACGACAAAAATTTACGCGTCGACACGTCGATTTTTGTCATATTAACACGTCAATATTTATACAAGGCCATCAGCGCAAATAACGTCTTAGAATTATAAATCCATAACTACTGTACCAATAGTGCACAAGTGAACAGCGCTGTTTACACCATCGACTCAAGACAGTAGCGTCATCAGTTAAAGACGCACCTTCAAGCGGGCCCTGTTTGTATGGGAACACAAATCCCAGTCGCGCTGGGCCAACGTGCCGAGTCATACCAAACCAGGCCAGCACAATGGAAAAGTGCCACAGAAGCTCGTTGGGGAGCTCCCCTCACGGATCTGGCTCCGGGGGGGGGGGCAGTTTTCCTTTACCTGGCGAGGTGCTGCAGCTCCTATTTTGCCGGGTTTCATTTGGGGTTTTTGAATTGCTCTTAGAGGGACCAATTTGCCTTGGGAGACACTACCAGGAGCTATTGCACTGGACAACACAGCTCCCAAGGTCACAGGGACACACAAACATATTGATAAAATATAATACATTTGATGGGTGTTGCTATGGCGATATGGCTGGTATAATGCCTTACTTTGAAACCGTTCTTTTATTTGACAGTGTTGTTAAAGTGCTACCGCCAAAGGTCAAAGCTGCTGAGCCCAAGAAGGGAATCACCATCACCTTCAGCGGTGGCAAGCCCAAGCCTAAGCTCTTTGTGGGAGCTGCCTTCTTCAGTACAGGGAAGAAGCCCACCTCCATGTACAAGAAGACGGCCCCCAGGT
>OMPB01086779.1:0-12177 GCA_900312615.1 Stylephorus chordatus | reverse complement strand
CATCAGTCACGCCTGTTTGGCGATGCTTCGACCAGCCAGTATCACACTGGCTGCAGTTTTCTTCTCGAACCGATGACCAACGAACTCCAAAATGAGAATATATGCTTCCATTACCCCGTGGCTAATGAAAATGATTATTTAATCATTTCTTGGATGGGTTTAATTGAAAGAGCGTGATGAATGAGGCAGGGCTACGGCCCTCCCTTCCTGAAGTGAGGTCCAATTTGGCAGCAGTCCTGAGTGCCTCACCTTGGACGATGGGTGTAATTAAAAAAAAAAAAAAAAAGAAAAGAAAAGGAAAGTCACCCATTGGTCAGCAGAGTAACAGGGAGAGCCCGGAGACAGCAGAGGACGCCCCTCGGACAAATGGTTAAAGGCAGAAGCCCTTTGGCAGCCATTCAGGACCACCATTTATTGTAACTGTTTTAGTATGGCAGCAATGATTAGTTTTAGATCATCGTAAAGTAGTCCATATGTTGGACACTTTCATTCAAAAGCACCTTTCCGCTTTGCGAGGACATTCGCCTTGTCAGCATGGGTGGCCCGGAGTGGGTATTGAACCCATTACTCTGACACATTAATGACCATACTGTACTCATCAAACAACGTAGGATTGCTATTGAAATCACGAGGCACTGAAGAGTGGCTGTTTTGATTGGCATTGCAAAGCAGACCTCAGCCAATGGCGTGCAAACTGAACTAAAATGAAAACGTTGTGCATCGCTGCCACGGAAATGCAACTTATTGAGGAATCAGTGGTTGGATACAGAAGGCAAACCATTACCTTGTGCCTTTGTTTGGAAAAATATGGGATGAGAAAGGCCCCTTGAGAAGGCTGTAAAACACATCTGGTAAACAAAAGACACGCCGTTGCTTCTGCTGAATTGTTCATAACCCACGGAGCGATCATCACGGCCGAGGGGCAGAGAGAAGCGATGACGTTGTCATGTGCTGCAATGAATGTCGTTCATTTGAGTGTTTTGTCTGGGGTTTTGTTTTTCTTCTTCTTGCCTTACGGTCATTACTAATCTAGCTCTCTAAGATAAACTCTGTCTTTAATCTGTTGATCCCATGGAAGCGTGCCTCTTCATGACACCCAACTTAAATCCTCATCAAAGGGAGAGAGGCAATCTTCAACGCAGCTAATGTGATTATACATTTATATATATATTTATAAAAGGATACAATCGCAGCGATGCTGAGACGAGCTGTATCCCGGGCAATGTTCTTGCTGGTATTATTTCACCATTTCATCATCTTCCAGCTCTCCCTCCTTTCACCCTACCCGCTTTCCTTTTCACCCTCCCTCCATCCAGCACCCTCCAGTCTCCCCTGCCTTTCCTTATTGATACAGATAATCTATTGGGGCATTGTGTTGTTGTTGTGTCTGGATGTGTGTGGATACATGTGATCCTAACTAAAAAACAAACAAAAAAGAGGGTAGACCCGTGTATAAATGCTCCAGTAAGAGTCGTCTCAATGGAGAATAAATCGATGACCTTTGCCGTGTGTAGCTCCGAGCCCGCGGCATCTTCGATTAGCATCGGCACAACGGCCCATTATCAAATGCACACCGCTTACTCCCTGTGCACATTGGAAGCTGTGAAAGTGAGCCAACGCCACCACCAGTGGTCTTTCTCCCATTTGCACCCTCTTTCCCTCTCAATTCCAGAACATTTCGGCGAATAAAAATACAATTCCGTTGTGGAGGGAAGACCAAAACAGATTAGCGTGGACTCATTTGTACGTGAGAAGAAGTTGAAATGGAGACGGGAAGGTAAGAACGGTGTAGGCCCCACATACATGACCTATTTAGGGGCCTTTGTGGATACCTTTCAATTTGTCAACACCACAAAAAAATGAAAGGGAATGGCGTTGGTGTCCTGTTGTGCTTTGGGATGTGTTCCCCTCCTGAAGAGAAATCGTATCACCCCATCTCGTCTGAGTGAGGGTTTCCGCACGTTGGTACACTTGGGAAGGTGTGGTAGACGTGGCATGGTGGAGCAGAGAGCTGCACTGCCGCCTCACAGCAAGAAGGTCCTGGGTTCGATTCCCACCTGGGGCGCTGTTGACACAGGGGGTAATCTGCATGTCCTCCCCAGGTCCTCCCTGTGCTCACATGGGTCTCCTCCTGCAACAAGAACCCCAATTAAAAACCGTCCTGTCCCCCGACCACAACGGGGACGTAGATCTGGAGTTGGTCACGAGGGCGCCGATGGAAAGGTCTGCCCACTGCTCCTGGCTGCCCCTGGAGGACGGGAAAATGCAGAGGAGAAATCATACAGCCATCCTCCCTGCGTGTGTGTGTGTTCAGTGCAGATAATACATTAATCTTCGTCTGGATGGGCGAGGGCAGGTCAGATGAAGAACAAGACTCCCCCAGCCTGTCAGAAACGTCGGCGGCAGGGCGGCCATTTCTCGCTTGGCATTATTAGCGTACAAGAACGTGTCATGTTAGCGTTAGCACCATGGGAGTACAATGAACATATAAATGTACTAACAGTATGTATCTAATCTGTGTGCGTTTGATTATTTGCATATCCTTGGACAATAGAAAGAAGTGTTGGAGGAATATAGAAATAAATGCAGTAACTGGATCTGATGTCCACTCCTCTGTGTATTCCATCAAAGAGCACTGGTTCTAGGTGAGCGGAAAAATTATACTATAATTATGATCTAACTATAAAGGAAGGAATCTCTGTATGTAATATTAATAAACTTTGAATAAACAAGCGAACAGCGGGGGCTCTGGGACTGAGTGAGAAACCTGCAAGCAGCAATACCGGAGGCCAAGCAATCGTCGTATCTGTGGTTTTAACAAATCAGATTTTAGAAACGGTGGTTTTACTAATATATTTGGGCATTACAAATGCCTACAAAACAGCATATCAACATATCAGAGAGAGAGAAAATCAAACTAAAGGAAGGGACTCTCTGTATGTCTGTATGGACAAATTTGGACACGCGGCCCATGTAATATATTATTATTAATAAACTTTAAATAAACAAGCTCAGCTTTGTGCAGCAGCGGGTCGGGACTTCAGGGCTCTGCGATCGTTGTGTCCACAGTGCGCAGCCCCGATATGTATTCAGTTTATCCAAATAGGTGTTATTTGGAAAGGTTTTGAACGTGCACTGCACCAGTAACTACTGTAGAATGATACTATAAAGTATTTTAAGCATCACATTATAATGTGGAGCTTGAGCTATCTTGACATTTAGTTTACCAAACACATACTTCAACTCAGTTCAATCACAGCTATGTTCTCACAGATTTTCAAAATGGCCGGTCAGTTATGATAGAACCCCGATACTGCTTTGCTTTTTCGACCATCTTCGCTCTTTCAACGCTTGACATACCTAACGTTTTGAAAGTAATGACATTCCGTCCATGTTTGCTCTCTTCTTGTCCCATTGCTCTGGTGCCTATGTATTATGCTAATCAGAGAATTATATATTATAACGTAGCTCCCTGATTGAAGGTGAAGCAAGGAAATACAATCATGGTAAATTTGGTCCCTTCGAAAAGTACATATTCAACCTCTGCGTTATTCAAATTGGAATCGAACCAATCACAGTTATGCCAATCATATTATGGTGTGCCTTGGTCCCCATCATCAGGGACACATGACTAGCATTTGAAATTTTAAAGCTGAATGGATCATATTAGTCTTTAACAGCACTGCAAGCCAAATGCTTACAGCCTTTGCCTTTTCATTTTGATTAAAATAGTTCAATTGACTACATTGCATATAGAGTTCAAGCGCTAGCTAGCAGATAAGATTGTTTTATTTTGCTTTTATTTCCCTCTGCAGTTTACCAGCAGATGTTGATTCTGTTCAACAACAAAAGCAATAGTATTTTAGGGTAAGTGAACCATACCTCCAATGTTGAGCCAATAATGAAGACGCGCACGGTCCATGTTCAGCAGTGTTGTTATTTCAGCGGATAGCTGCTTACGGACAATTTATCAGCATGTTAGTTGACTGGGTGTGGGTTATCTTTGAGCCAGACAATGATACCATTAATTGTGTTTGCAATTGCAGTTGTTGGTTGTAAGCTAATCATGAGAGCAGGGGTTCAGGGTTTAGCTGTGCATACTAGTGAGCGCCTCCACATTGATTCTTCTGCCTTGGTGCTCATTGGGAATTAGCTTCAGGAGTAGCTTTTTGCTTTCATTTCCTAACTAAATGGCAAGGTGCTGTCTGATTGGTTATCCCATAATTAATCTGGTCAATCAATGGCCGAAGCCTTGAGCGAATCAGCCGTTTTAAGTGGTACATGTTGTCCCTTAAGAGATGTTTGTGTGTGTGTGTGTGTGTGTGTGTGTGTGAGAGAGAGAGTGAGCATTTATATATATTTGTGTATGTGCAGCACGAAATGAAAGTGACTGCCAAGTGTGTGTGTGTGTGCGTGTGCGCGACTGCGCGTGTGTCCAAGGATGGAAGCCATGGTGAAGGTTGCCATGAATCAGAGCAGTTCCTATGGTGATACTCGATTACCTGCTTTGCATAAATAAGTTGGGATGAATTAGAAATCCAATTTGCATTGTTTGCTATGCTCAGAATAGATTACAAATGTATCGGCTTTGGCAGTCAATTTTATCACAATAAGAGCGCAGAGAAAACGAGTGGGCGGCAATTGAAACAGCATTGTTGTTTTGTTCCAAGACTCTTGGCTTACATCAGAGTCTCAACGTAGGCAGCAGGGATATACAGTAGCTTATGATATTCAAATGCTGCATTAACTCTCACTCATTCTGACTCACATAGTGACGGCTTGGGCCCTATACTGCATCTTTCTTCACCACATACACAGTGTACACACGCACACACACACACACACACACACACACACACACACACACACACACACACACACACAGACACACACACACACAGACACACACACACACACAGACACACACACACACACACACACACACACACACACCAAAATATGATGCTAGTTAGATTATGCTAATTTTTAGCATAGCCAGAAGGTGGGGGGATTTTCTCTTTTCCTTTGGTACTTTGGAACCACTGTGATGTGTGGGAAGAAGGTGTTGCAGATGCGTTGTTTGTAATGTTAATTTATTTGGGATCCCACTGGAATCCGATGGAGGAATTTGATTTGTTATTTTGCTCCACATCAAGGTCCCAGAGTGGGGGCACGTTACAGACACACTCTACTGTTCAGTGTGATTTCCAGGTCAAAGCAGCCTGTTTTTCTTCTACCTATCCATTGCACACAATGAAAATATATGAAGTAAGAAGTTCTGACAGAGGAGATGTCAAAGGAAAGTTGGTTCAAATGTAGTTCAAATAGTTCGGTTGATATTTTGGGTCCTGGCTCTCTCCACCCTCCACTTTTCGGCCAATGAGGTTTCTTCCTTCGATTTAAGTCTGTCGATCTTATTGGTCATTCTCGTCCCGTCCATCGCTCTGACCCGTTTCCCGTGTGAACCTTCATTTCAAACAACAGATGCTCCACCCTCGAACATCGTGATTGGGCGAAGAAATACAAGCTACTTATCCCCCTTCTGAAGGAATACAAGCTACTTATCCCCCCTTCTGTAAACCAGGTCTGCCAGGCTCTATGTAGCAAATTGCGTAGCGGTTTGAACGTAAGTGTCTCAGAGAGACTGGCAAGTGAGGCTAGTTCAATAACAATCACATTTGAACCAAAATGGTACAAAAATTTGGTACAAAAATGAACCATTTTGTACCAAAATGCTAACTATTTTATTCTTTCAACCATTCACTTAGCCTATCCCTTCACTGCACGGGTCCAACACTGGCATTTACACAGAGACAAACAAGACTTCACAATCAAAAGACACTCTTGGAACATTGGTTGAGGTTTTTATGAAAGTAAACAAATGAATGCCAGTTCATTTCAACTGAGGCCTTCAACTGAACTCCCAAATTGGGAATAACAGAGCTCAACACAATAAGAGCACAAGGTACAAGATGTTTCACTTAAAATTAAGACTCTCTAGGCCTGTCTTGTTTGTTTGCTTGTGTGTGTGTGTGTGCACGTGTGCGTGTGTGTGTGTGTATAAAAAAATATGTGCCTCTCTTTTGGCGTATAAAAAAGGAAGGAGGGCTCTTCTAAACATAGCATGTTTGTGGCTCGCCAGTAGTACTGCTGCATTATTATACCATTTCATTCTTTCATGTCCAGCTATTTATAGTTTTGTAAAAATTCCACCGAGCACGTAACATAAATAGCTACAGTAACTGAACAGATGCTCCACTGCAGGTATAGACATCTGTGCCGTATGGCGTTGATTGATGATTAATTGACATGGATAAGTGTGCCACACTTGTATGGTGTCAGTTGTAAATCAGGTTGGATGTACATAACTAGTGTCACTAAAGCAGGACATGGATTATTGATTCCACTTGATGGATCTGCGTATTTCTTTAATACTTTAAAGCTATAGACTTACCAAAAACAACGGAATCAAAGCTTAAATTTAACCGAATTGTTCTTCGGGTCCACTCGTCGGCAATTCGTCGAACACGTCCGGTTGGTTGGGGATCGTAAAACCTCCGAGGAGATTCCAGTATCTGTTAGCATGGCATAGTGTGTCGTGGAAGCCTGCAGAGTGGTTGCATGAAATACCAGCCAAGAGCTGTGGAGGGGCCTCTGGAATGGTGCCAGAGTCGGGCTTAAAGCAACGTCCTCGACCTTCTAGTGTAAATCACAACCCAGTATTCCCTCAGGTGTCTCTGCTCTCCTCCATTACAGCACAGCACAGTTTCATCCTCGCTACTTCTTATCTGCGTTTGCTTCTACATCCGGATGTGGGTCTTAATTCTCTCTCTCTCTCTCTCTCTCTCTCTCTCTCTCTCTCTCTCTCTCTCTCGTCTTGCGTCTTGGGTTGTCCTCCTGGAAAAGCATCAGAGCTGCATGTTCCAGTTGATGGAACTAGACTTGACGGTAATATGTTCTTTTTACAGTGATCCCTGGATTGCCCTCACACACTTCCCATTTCTGGACCAGGGAGGATTCCAGGGAGGTTTTTTTTAAACGAGGTCCGGCTTTGCCATCTGAATTGGCAAATGAGTTTAGCCGGCGTCAAATTAGAGACTTGGAATTGCACACTAATTGGAAATTAGGGAAACCCGGCACAAGCGTTGGCTCCCTGGACCCAGACTGAGCATGTGTTGCGCTGTTCAAGTGGGATTTCATGAGCACTATGTCATGGTTTTTCATTTTTCTGATTCCCCATCAAACAGCCAGACAATTTGACAATAGATTGGAATTGAAAAATGGTTTTAAAGCACACATGGAAACTATTCAGAATGGGACATGTGCACGTGCATTTACATACACCACACACACACACACACACACACACACTGGAGTAAGATTCAGGAGTATTATGGTTACACTCAAATCTATATTTCCTTTTTTAATTACCTAGTTATACTCCATATCATGGGATATTAATTTAACTCCCCCCACTTGGACTGAAGCACCTGTAGGAATGCCAGAACTGGATCGCGGGATGAAATGAGAAACAGCTGGCACTAAATGGGGTACCAATCTGTCTGCTTCCAGGTTTTAAATATATAACGCCAGAGGTTTTACAACCACAAACGATGCTATTGCCTTTCATTCAGTGGCTGAGGTAGTCTGTGGTTTCGAAATACGCTGGCCTGCTTTTTGCCCTCATGAACACGTTTCCGGATTTAATGCCCTGCATCAAAGAGAGGTTAATTACCCACAAATGACAGCAAGGTTGAGAGAGTCCACTACATCATTCATTTTCCCAGTTTGTTGGATAGATTTTTCTCTAACAAAAACCCGTTAAAATATTGTTTTGTACGGACTAGAGTCACATACAGTCTAGACCATATTTTTGCAGATAGCCACACAATTGAGGCAGGAGAAATGATGTGTTTGTCACGGTCACGGCCGTGCCTCCTGTCCTTGCCGTCCTAGTGTTTCCCTATTCCCCCATGTCTCCTGTCTCCTCTGTCTGTCTCTGTGTGTACTTGTGTTGTGGCTGTGGCACTTTCCCTGCTCCCTGGTTACTACGTAGTTAATTAGTCTGAATAGTTCGGTTGATATTTTGGGTCCTGGCTCTCTCCGCCCTCCACTTTTCAGCCAATGAGCTTTCTTCCTTCGAGTTAATTCTGTCGATCTTATTGGTCACCCTTACTTCCAGTACTGGTAATACTTCAGGGGGTGTTAGATTAGTATTACATTTACATTTAGGGCATTTAGCAGACGCTTTTGTCCAAAAAGTACATTTGTCAGAAGGAAATGGAACAACAATATCTCCCTATATATGCTTGCTTAGCAGACGCTTTTATCCAAACAAGCGACTAACAGAACATGAGTGCATACATTTTCAGTACTGCAGTCCCATGGGATCGAACCCACAACCTTGGCATTGTTAGTGCCATGCTCTACCACGTGAGCTACAGAACCGTATGGCGTAGCAAGATTTCAATAGAGCTAGTCTCAAACGATACTAACAGACAAGCTGCTGAGCACTTGTCGATGCGAGGTAGCCTTTATACATATAGGCCTATACTAAAATAAATAATGAATTACCCGTTGAATAATGACAGCAATTTCTTCAAGGTTGAGAGATTGGAGATCTCTCTCTTCCTCTCTCTCAAATGCATGTCCAGCATCTCGGAACACTAGACAAGAGTGTCCTCTGTGCACGAAGGACTCATGCCAGTGTACAATGTTGTTCTTGTCTCGATCCAATATGCTGGTAAGTTTTAACATGTGGATTCATTGACAAATACATTAATACGTGTGGAGGGGTGCGTGAGTGCATCTGACGAATGGAGAGAGAGATAGCTGGGGGGCGTGGCTCGCGGCACGCAACTCAGACGGGTAATTGGCAAGTCCTTCCACCTGTTTTAAATTACCTGTCAACACTATAAATGCCCGCAGTGATCAGTGATCGGTGGTGGGGAGATCTCCTGTGGGAGAAGCGAGACGCACGCCACGCACGACAGCCAGAGGGGCTAATCCACGGCAAGCATTACGCACCGAGACATTCCCGCTACCCAGTACCCGGGCGGAGCGGCGTTTTCAGTTAATCATTTTCTGTTCTCGTTTTCGGCGTGTAGCCGAGTGTGGCAGAACAATAAAACCTTCAGAAAAGCCATTTACAAACATTTCCTGCGTCCTTCATCACCGCAATACGTTTAATAGTAGCCTACAGGAAAAGTACAAGCAAGGGGCCAATTACTATTCAAACTTCAGGCATTATCAATAAATGGTGGAATACCTCTTTCTCACTCATGGATGTAATCCTCTCTCTTCTTTAGTATTTTAATGGCCACAATCTCTTGAGTCTCCGTAATCCGACACGTGGCCACTTTGCTGAAGCAACCCTTTCCTCTAAAGGACTCAACCAGGTAGTGACAGGAGGTGCTGGGCTGGGCTGGCAGCTCCTTTACCTGGATTTGGACTCCAGGACGAGACATCCTGTTCAGGATATTGCTTCTTCTTTTCAGTAGTAAGTTGAAACACTGACAAAAATGCACAAAACACAAACTTCTCTTCTCAAATTTAATCCTGAAATGACCTAACATATAGAATCTTAAGTAACTGTTTAGGATAAAAACATGTTTGGCGCAGGCTGTTGTGGTCTTGAGCGCGGCAAGTGTGTCAACATGTATGCTAGCAAGCGGTTGTTGTCAAGCAGTCATTTATAGAAGTAGTAGTATTGCATAGCTATTGTACTTTTTTCTAGTAGTAATATTTTCTAGTGTTTTCTTTGTGTAGCTTTTGGTAGTATTTATAGTAGTAGTAATTTTACGTAGTTATTGTAAAACAGTTTTGTTATAATCAATCACATGTAAAATTTAATTAATCATACAGACAGTATACAATCACAGTAAAATAGAAGTGTTTTCAGCAGTACAAGTGTTTAGTAGTATTGTAGCCGTACATGTAGTAATATGAGTATTTAGTAGAGTCACACAGTCTGTACTACCGATCTATTGGTTGGCGCGGTGTCGTCATGCGTTGTGGTGGGTCAGAGCAGAAATTATTTTAATTTAGAGGCTTGTCATCCCCGCGTAAACCATCACAAGGTCGGGTGCAGAGACTCCTGAGGGAGGGGCTGTGTGTATTTGATTCATACAAAAGCACCACAGCATGAAACCACATCACTCTGTTCTTCTCTTCTGTTTTTTTTTCTCCCCCCCAAATAACATATCTTCTGGGTAGAAGAAAAAAAAACAAAAAACGGCCGGCGTTAATCCCTGCGCCATATGGGCGGGCTGATGGATAGCTGCGATGCTAAGTGGCTTGCTCAAACCTTTCTGGCACAAAATAATTATAATTTATGGGGCCAAACCGTCCGATGCATCACAGACGATGTCTTCTCAGGGAAGCCACGACACCGTCATTAGGGCGGAGGGGGGATGGTGTCGTCTTTCCCTCTCGAGTCTCACTCACCCCCTTAATCCAATCACTGAAGTGTGTTTTTAGCCAGACCTACCTACACCCTGGCAGCTGGGTTTGATGATGCCGTGCGGTAATGTCTGACGAGCGGGGGGTCAGGTTGTAGACTGAGGGATTCCTAATTGTGCTGTATGTGACATGCAAGAAGCCCATTACCAGATCCAGGCCGCATCACCGCCGCCGGCTTCAAGCACTCGGTGTTTTACATATGCGCACACAGATGGTATTTGGATGTTTCCCATCACTTATGAGAGCCATATCTGAAGAATGTAATCGGTAAAGAAAAAGTTGTTTTGATTTTAAGCAGACTGATGAAATGGTTGCTCTTGAATTAGGAGGACTCCAAAACCAGCGATAATTATGTCGTTAGAGCGTGCCTTTAAGGTCCCTATTTTTCTTTCAACGTTTTTTTGTTTTCTTGTTTTGTGTCACATCCAAAAAAACACTTTCAGTCCATTTTGTAGCGTAATGATATCCAATTTACAACCTGACCATTCAGTTCAAAGTTAAACCCCCTAAAATTAAAGAAAATATATTTCAGCATCTGTCTTTGTGACCTGACACAATTCATCACCTCACTCGGCTCATAATAACGCCGACAAAACATACGAAACAATCAGCTGAAGTGTAACTGTGCTTTAGGTGGTGATTGTACTCATAAACGTGTGGTATCAACTGTCAAATGTAATGTATTGAGAATCCCCTCCACGCAGAACAGTAAATAACGTTCCGAGGCCACAACATCAACAGAGCCAACACAGCCACATGAGCTACTGTAGCCTGACGGTCGTGTCTGCCAATCACAAGGGAGGGGGCGGGGCTTACAGATGTTCAGTCACTGTTAACAGGACGATACAACAGCCAACTTCAGAGCAGGTGCCTCGACATTAATATCACCGCTTGGCAGAATATGTGTATCATCTCTCAACCTGCTAACCTTTAACAAGCCCATACGCACGCACGCACGCACACACACACACACACAGACAGACACACCCGATCAGAAGTGATTTGTCCAAATCCAGTCTGATTCCAGTCTAGGAAATGGCAGAGACAAAGTGGAATTAAAAAAAAAAACATATTGGAATTTTGAAAATAATAAGCTAAATCAATCTCTCTAGGTCTAGAGATGCAGTGATGCATTTTTATATTGTGTAATATCAGTTGGTTTTCCAACAGCTAACAATTACCAATTTTCATTGTGGTGTGGTGTCCAACTGTGAAGGACGATAGAGATACGGTAGGTAAACAATGTTACCCCTTTAAAAAAACAAGCAAACGATAATGTATACTTTTTGAAAAGTAAAACAAGGACATGAACACACTTTTCAATTTTCCACAGGACACACACACACACACACACACACACAGACAGACAATGATTTTTGGATCGGTGAAACATTTGGAGCTTTGCAAGGCACTGGATTCTTTTTTCTTTCTTTTGTAACAACAGCGCAGAAGCAGTACTGCTGCCACTGGGGAGAAAGGTTATTATCCAAACTTTCAAAGCATGTGTAATAAATGGAAAACATAGAGCTACTAATGCATGCATAGAAAAAAAAAAAGTTGAGTTGAGTAGAACTGATACACACTCAATCCCAGACCGTGACCAATTCAAGGTTCCTATTCGGTGGTTGATTATGTCAAAAAGCTGACATTGAATTCAGACGTCGTTTCAGGAGGACGGGGGTGTTGAATCAGAGCGAGGGGATGGTGTGGGGGGTG
>OMPB01086729.1:5685-16145 GCA_900312615.1 Stylephorus chordatus | reverse complement strand
TGTGTGTGTGTGTGTGTGTGTGTGTGTGTAGTGTGTGTATGTGTGTAGTGTGTGTAGTGTGGACAGAGCAGGTCACTACCACACAAAGACTGCAGAGATTAACGACCGCAGGCTAAAACAGGTCATGTCCGTCGGATATATAAGCAGCGAACTAGATGAACTAACCACATTACCCCCGGCAGAGTTCACCTCAAATCAAATAAGAGAACCACCCTATCAAAGTATATACACTCACATGCACACACACAATTAATATGTTTAGATCCTGGTTCACTAAAAACTTTCTCAAACTCAACAGTGACAAAACAGAACTCCTCCTTATTGGCACAAAACCCTCACTAAAATAAATGACTTCTCCATCTCCATCGACGGTTCCTCAGTTTCCCCCTCTCCCCAAGTCAAGAGTCTGGGTGTCATCCTCGACAACACCCTGTCATTCTAGTCCCATATCAATAATATCACCCGATCAGCATATTTTCACCTACGTAACATCTCTCGCCTGCGCCCCTCTCTCTCCCCTCACAGTTCTGAAATCCTGGTTCACACTTTTGTTACTTCCCGCCTGGACTATTCAACTCTCTCCTCTTTGGCCTATCAGACAAATCCCTCCATAAACTGCAACTGGTTCAGAATTCTGCTGCCCGGATCATCACAAGAACCCCCTCCATTTGTCCCATAACACCTGTCCTGCAGCAACTCCACTGGCTCCCCATCAAATACCACATAATTTACAAGATCCTCCTCCTCACATACAAAGCCATCAACAACCATACCCCTCAATATCTCACCGAGCTCCTGCATATCAAGACACCCACCCGTTCTCTCAGGTCATCCTCCTCCACTCAGCTCACCCTCCCTCCTGCCTCAGCCCCCCACCTCTGGAACTCTCTCCCCCATGACATCAAACACTCCCCTTCCATCACCATTTTTAAATCACTCCTTAAAACCCATCATTTCAAACAATTATTAATTTTATTTTTTATGATTGATTGTTTTATTGTACGGTGACCTTGAGTGTTTAGAAAGGCGCCTATAAATAAAATGAATTATTATTATTATTATTATTATTAACCAGGGGGCCAGGGCATATCCTCGATCTCCCAATAAAACAAGTCATTATAGAAATAGAAGCCCACTGTTGCTGGAATTTATAATTACTCAAAGAATTGAATGGCTCATAAAAAATGAGCCATGTGTCTCAACTCAATTACAATTGTATATTTCATTAAATAGATGGGTTCCTTAGATATATTGCAATCCCAGCAGTGTTAAATGGTCTTGGGAGCAAATAAAGAACAAATAGGCCTATAAAAACATAATTCAAACCGGTAAGTAGGCTTACTTGCAAATCTCATAAGGCCAACAAGTACAAGCTGCTTAATCAGTGCTGTAAAAAGTGCTTTAATCAGTCTCTGTTTTAGGATGATATCTGCATACAAAGGCCTATAGAACAATTAAATACTGTAGCTTTGAAATTGCTTGATGCCATTTTTCCATGAGAATTGAATAGTTAGTAGGCAGTGCTTTTATATGTGTTAATCTGTTATCCCCAATATAATCTGCTCTCTGGAGCAGGTTAGGCGTGCAGCATAAGTTACCATGGCGATTATATCGCTAACCTCTCTGTGGGGGTGGTTTGTTTTGTTGTTGTTAAGGTACATTGGGTTCTCTATCACTCGAGCATGCCAATCTATGATCAATTCTCAGGCATTCAAAAAAAGGACAGCTTGTTTGTGGGAAAACGAGAGACAAAAAAAGGCCCTGTTTAGAAGACCATTTGAACCAAACTAAGAAATACCAAGAAGTTGAATGATTATGTAAGGCAATCACAACACGGTGTGTCTATCTCAATATGGTATATAATATGATGATTTTGAGAAATGTGTTTTGCTCCACGAACATTACACCACAATCTCTGTTGTTCTCAGGTGGACCCGGGCCAGTTCCTGACCGTTTGTAAGAGGAGCCAGTGCAGGGCCCTTCCAGACCCATCAAAACCCCCCTGCAGATTAGCGGCTGCTTTCGTTCACCTTTGCCGGCAGAACCATATCCCTCTGGTGCTCCCCACACAATGTTGTGAGTCGATCCCTAATCTAACCAATATGTTCAATATTATCACACTGTCAATAATATAAATAGTTGCATGTCGTTCTTCTTTCTTGTTGCAGTGCGTCCATAAGGGAAAGACTTCACTGGAATGTGGACGTTGACCTCGACGAACTGTAACCGTACTCTTAACTGTATGTTTGATAACTTTAGATATACATGTACGTGGTATGCAACTTTTTGATGATGTTTGTCTTTGTGTAACTGATAATGGGTCTCATGCAGGAAGAGATATGCGAACAAATTTACTCTTATTTTAGTTTTTTTATCCTCAGTGTGTTCTTATTTTGTTAGTACCCACCAATTCTCTTAGGTAAGAGAACATTTTACGCATTGGTCGAGAGCACTCTTACCAAGATAAGAAAAAAGAAAAAAAAAACATCTCACCAATTTTTTGTTTCATGCAAGGAAACATAAGTTTTAAATTTGAAGACCATAAATTATTATTTTTTTTTTTGAATATCATATGTTTTAGAGTATCCCAATTATAATGATTGGATTATTAAATGTGTGGGCTAAAGAAATACTATTGGTCCAATGATCCCAATTAAGATGATAAAAACCCTTGGATAGGCTACTGCTCTTACTGTAGATGACTTGGCCATCCAGGCCTTACGCAGAGAACACGCTTTTAGAGATCGCGCAGATCTATTTGATGAGACGGACGGTCCGATTTTTTTTCATGTCACACCATTTTCCTTTTAATTTCAGTTACTGTGCGTCCCTCTGTTGATAGGGCATTCACAGCATCACTAATGTTTTGCCATTGCCTGATTTTCCTGTAACGGCAGTACTGACACTCTGGAAAATCACATGTTTACTTTGTTTAAGTTTATTACGTCAATTTCACTACTGCTGAAAAGTGCAGCTTTTTTTTGGTGGCATCTCTCCAATTCTTGGCCATGTGCCAGAGTATTTGCACACGGCACAACACCTGCCCTTATATAGTGTTTAGAGGTTTCCTCCGCTAATAAACAATCAGCCACATGACTCCTACATGTATGTATGATCAAGTGGGATTCATCACTCAGCACACTTGGGTAAGAGCAGATTTGGATGGTAAGAACGTTTGGTGCATCTGGAGTTGGCTTCTTATTTTTTCTCTTAACAGAAAATTAATAGAAAACATAAGAGACATTTAAGAGAATGTTGCTGCATGAGGCCCAATGTATTTTTCATTTATTGAACAGTTAAGTATTTCAAAAGGTTTAGGGAACTAATGTCAATATTTTGAAAGTGAACAATACAGATAAATAGAAATGTCTGTTAAGGAGTCCATTATTGTCAATTTGTTCTTCTTTTACCATCCGCAAATACAGATACAGTAATGCTTATTTTTAAGTCTTCTTGGTTGTTAAAAGACTGGGGAGGTGGTAAATAGCTCTCAATGTTCTCAAAGCCTCTAAACCTGAAAGTTCAGTGTGCAACATTTACACTGTTCTACAAATGTTAAATGGCCATGATACGTCCTTAAGAGTTTGTTTAAATATTTTTGCTATGTGCTGAACCTCAAGTTTTCCATATGGTAAAACTGTACTTCCAAGATGCAAACTAGCGTAGTGTGGCGCATTCTCTTCCATCACCCCAGACGATCTGGCACAGTGAGAGAGATATTTGTCCCATACACAGAAGACAATGCTCCCTGACATTCTAGTTTCAAAAGAGAATAATACAATTAATCTAGAAAACATTCATGAAAAAAGGCATGACTGCAGGGACATGATATATCGGGAGATATTATACAAGTTGATTTTAAAGGAGATATATTATACTCAGTTTTACCTATCATTAAGTGAGTTTTGAACACCTACAGAGTAGCTTTGCATGATTTTCAGCTCAAAAACCCCCATAGTTATGACATACTGGCGTTCACAAATATCCTCAGCGAGCCGATTTTCAGCCTCTAGCTGTAATGCGAGATCTTGGCTGCTGGCCGGCAAAAATAAAAGCTTCCCACAGTTTTCTTGTTTGAATATCTTTAGGAAGGATAAACAGTTGATGTTTTCCTTCACAATTGAAAAGACAACGGCGGACTGTTTTAGGAGACATCTTTCTTCCTCTTCTACTGGCCAGGTCCAACGCTGAAGGAGGATTTGTCCCAATTGGACGCTTCAACCTGACGTCAGGTTTTGTGCACATCTCGCGGAGATCTCGCCACGAGCCGTTCAGAGAGGCAGGAAACCACGTTGCAGGATTACGGCAGAAACACTATAGCTCATGTTTTGTAACTTTGGTGAGGTTTGCATTTGATATCCAACATTATGACATTATTTGTATGTACTAAAACACGGATCAGCATAATAGATCTCCTTTAAAATAGGCTGATGCATACATTCTACATTAACTACATCAAATTACCTGTATAAATGTATAAATAATAAAAATCTAAATAAAAATCACCGCATGATTTTAACTGTGGAAAAGCACGTTGAAACATGAAAAATTCTGGGTGATAATAAATGGCTTTAGGAGCCAGTCAGAAAAAACAACCTGCCAACCCTTTGTTGTTATGTTGTCAGTGACGCTAACGTGCAAGAGCCTAGACTGCGCGGTCGCATTCCGCGCCGAGTGGAAGATGTCGGTTTCGGAGCTGAAGTTTTTGGAGTCAATCTTTGACCCAAACCACGAAAGATTTAGAATAATAGATTGGAAGCCAGATGAGCTTAGTTGCCAATTTAATGTAACAGGAGAAAAGCTGTTGATCATTCACTGCAACATCACGGTAAGGACAGGCCAGCATCGCACATAAGCTAACTAGTCACAGGCTATTCACTGAAACGAAAACATTTCACATACCGTTCTATGTTTACAAATTACCCAACTGTTACACATATGTTAATGTACCGTATTTTCGTTTTGTTGCCTTCAAGATCCAACGACCCCTCAAAATACAAATATTTATACAATAAATTAAGAATATATTTGCGTAACTTCGTAATGTAATCAGCATTAGCTTACGCTAGCCACCAGGATGTTACGCTTGTGTTAGCTGGAAGTTTTGTTAGCCAGAAAAAGAACTGCGTTGCCATTGCGGTGTAATGTTAGCACACGACAGCTACATTTCTGACTAGCAGTAGACCGTATTCAATCGTGTTTCATTTAATTCTACCTTTGTCTAAAGATAGTTAACAATTACGTTAAAATGTGCTGTATATAAACATCTTTTGAGGAAGAATTACTTGAAATGTTATCCTTTTAATTTATTTTCCTCTCCAGTAAATAGACTAATCCCATGACGAGCTTTCTGTGTTCGTTGATGTGAACGATCTCATAACATTTATAAAACATTTTTCAGTGTTTGTTAAAAACACAATCAACCAACCGTATGTTATTAACAAGCAAAAATAAATCTTTAACATCTAATGGGCATTTCGTTGTCTTTTGGTTACTTTGGTAACGTGGTTCATTATTTTCTTGTATGTACTGGGACGTCGTTTTGGCTGTAGCCCTACATAACTGCCATAATGATGACGAATTGTCAAATTCCAACTTGTACTTCTAGTAACTAAAGACTAACCGCCAGCTACCGCTTTATTAAAAACCACGCCACTGTACATATGCATGTCGGTGTAGACTTTTCGTGGCACGACATAGTGGTTGCCTCCTTAGGTGTAAGTAGCATCGCCACATTGTGTTTGTCTTTCGACTTTACCTAAGAGTAAACTCTGAGATGTTAAGCATGCATTTTTTTTTACTGAAACGTGACATTGAAATATTTTGAGATAACTGTCATGTTAGCGCTAACATTGAGTTGACCCACTACCCATTTTTGTCAGCGAACCGAAGAAATTGTAGTGTGTTTGGTTTGGATTTAGTACTTGTCCTCTGTTTCTATCTACGACACGGGACGTGACTCTACTCCTCGCGTTTTGATGAAACACGTTCCACCTTATTTTCCATTCTGCTAGAAGTTATGGAGATTTTATTATAGAATTCTATAGAGCGGATCTTCTTGCAAAAAAAAAAAAATAATAATAATGCAGGCAACATTGAAAAATACAGGGTCTTGCTATACAAAAGCACATCAAGGCTGCTCTTGCTGTCTTAAATGCAGTCATAAACTTAGGCAAATTAATTGAATGATGTTGGGAGGCCACTTGTTATTGCTCCTACTAGATAATCCAAATGAATACCTAGCAACTTGCCAACCAGAAGTAGAAAAAGGGAATCCTACAGCTTGTTTAAAGTTGGGCTAGTGAAGGTGCACTGTTGGCAAATGATTCAAATGATTCCTTCAGTCCAGATAAGAATGTCTTAACCCAGGTCTTATTTGATATTTTCTGGGTCCATTAAAAATACAGCATGTGTAGCCTCAGTTGTTAAACATTCCTTGTTTTTGTCCAATTGCACCCACCGTCTCAGGAATCCTATCCCTCAACACCCCCTATATGGTTTGTTGATTCTGATGACCCTAGTCTGGCTGAAGTATTGGAGCGACTGGACGATGTTAGAAAAGGCAGCACATTGGTAACTTGGCAAATGGCGATCAAGCTTTCGAGCCGTATAATCACAAGCATCATATACAAAGATTTTGACATGTGATAGAACTTCGACAGTGTGAATGTCCTTGTCAACAATTCTCCCCTGTCTCATCCAGCTTCTGCAGCAGTTAAAGCGTCTTATTTGCGATCTCTGTCGGCTTTACAACTTGCCCCAACATCCAGATGTAGAAATGCTTGATCAGCCTCTACCTGCTGGGCCCATCAACGCAGAGCGAAAGGTACCTTTTGCAACCAAAGGAACTTTGCACATCTTTTTCTTAACTTCTGATGGGCACAGTTTTACAATCCCATAATGTTAATCCCACAACAGATTGGACCAGCAGATGAGGTGACCTCTGAGGAAGAGGAGGAGGAAGATATGGGAGAGGTTCTTATGCACACTTTTGACAGTTCTGATAACCCTTAGAGTTGGCGGCTTGTTTCTCCCTGTTGTATCCGAAATCCCAATTTTGTTTGTCTCTGTGTTGCCAATGTGTTGTGACAGCAGGACATCGAAGACCTGGATCATTATGAGATGAAAGAGGAAGAGCCAGCCGATGGTAAAAAGTCAGAAGATGATGGGATAGAAAAAGAAAATTTGGCCATCTTGGAGAAGATCCGTAAAAACCAGAGACAGGATCACTTGAACGTAAGTGCTCATTCGGTAGGTGCTCCTTTTTTTCTTCTTCTCGCACTTATTCAATTGCAGCAATTCTATTTGTCGTATCTGGTCGAGCATCTCTGGTTAAGACTTGCCCACGTTGTGCTCGGCACAGGGTGCTGTCTCTGGCTCGGTGCAGGCCTCAGACCGCCTCATGAAGGAACTCAGGGAAATCTACAGATCACAAAGTTACAAGACAGGTGACGGCACAGACAACTTTGTCCTTCATACCAAATATTGTTCCGGCTGCCATTGGTTTTGATCTTTGCTGTATTTCCACACCAGATGTATAACCTTGTGTTTGTCTCACTGTAAAGGTATTTATTCAGTGGAGCTAGTCAACGATAGCCTTTATGAATGGCATGTCAAAATAAGAACGTAAGTATCTCCAAGTTATATTTGTTTGCCCATATCTTATGAGCTATCATTTAGGGGTGTGCAATATGACCATCATATATAGGTCATTTCATATCCAGATAACGATACGTATCACGATATAGTGCATTTTCTGTAAATTCAATGAATAAATAGTTTGTTCCCATCGACATCCCAGACATTTAAATGGAAGTTTAGATTTGGATTAGTTGACTAGTCTAAAAGTAAGAAAACACTCAGAAAACAGTCAAAAGCACAATTTAATATACAAGGTTAAACGAAAAAATATTGAGTATATTATAAGAGCCATTTGAAACCGTTACTCACATTCTTCAATAACCAAATAGTATTTTAAATGCCGCTGAAATGTGTGGCACTTTGTGACGTGCATTATGAACATTGCACATTATCCTACAAAACATGACGACTCACTAAAGTTAAAAGTTAACAAATAACATTTGTTGAAAACAATATTCAATGTAACAAAAAAATCTTTAGGAAACGTGCCTGATTATTACAATGGTATACAGCCTATATGGTAAAAAATAATAATCAGCCATCAAAAAAATAACAATTAGGACTACTGATCGACTAGAATAACAGTTTTATTAGGCTATTCAACAACGTGGTAGGCCTAAGTACTTACTCGACTGACGAAACATTTTTCTTCACCAAAATCAACATGTTGGGGTGAAAGGCGAGATCTCAGTCGATTAACAATAAACCCAGCAGCTAAAAAAACTCAGCTGGCACAGATGTTGCAGGAACACGGAGATAAGCAACTTGCAAGACGGCATAGTTTTGGAAAGAGTTGTGTCTTCCTGCACCACCACACAAGTGGATCTTTGTTAGGTGCAAATTAAGGTCAAATGTTCTTTTAAACCTGATGAAAAGTACAAATTGTTGACTTTTAACGAGTCTGATAACTATCTAGTTAAATGGTAAATTTATATAGCGCTTTTATCCAAAGCGCTTTACAGTAGCAGTAGTAGTAGTACATTCACACATCCATAATCCAACCCTTGATGCTGAGTGCCAAGCAGGGAGGCATTGGGTACCATTTTTTTAAGTCTTTGGTATGACTCGGTCGGGGATCGAACCCCCAACCTCCCAATCTCAGGGCGGACACTCGAACCACAAGGCCACTGAGTTGGTGCATCTAGTTACACACAGGCAAGTCAGAAGCCCTCATTATTGGACCAGATATAACAATCCCGGACATTAAGCAGTGTATGGGGTCCTTAAGTGACGTTGTGATATTTGACCAGTCTCTCAATTTTAATTATCACATTTCCCAGATCACCCAATCATGTATTTTTTTTCCAATTAAGAAATATAGCAAAATTGCGGGCCATTGTTTCAAGGGAGGAAATAGAAATGATGATCCATGCTTTTATATCGTCTCATTTAGATTATTGTAACTCCCTTTTTTTCCCTGTTTGAATAAAACCTCTGTAGGCCGCCTGCAAATGATTCAGAATGCTGCTGCCAGGCTTGTTACTAAAAGTAATAAGAGAGAACACATTACCTGTTATTATCCCTTCACTAGCTCCCAGTAAAATTTTGTATTGATTTTAAAGTTTAGGTTTTTACTTTTATGGCCCTTCATGGTCTGGCACCCCAGTACATCTCTGATCTTCTCCTTCCTCACTCATCCACTCAGGCCTTAAGGTCCTCTGATCAGAGATTATTGGTGGTACCTAGAACCTGCTTGAAAATTTGCGGCGACCGGGCCTTTTAGTCTATGGCACCCAAGTTGTGGAATGCTCTGACCGTGTCCCTACCATCTCTGGAATGTGTTTAAAAAAAAAAAACATTGTAAAACTTGTTTTTTCAGGCAAGCTTTTAGTTAATTAAGGTGTCTTTTTAATTACGTCTATGTGCATGGTAGTTTTGTCTCGTTTTGACGGCCATTTTTGCATATATATGTATCTGTTAACATGTTTTGTTTTGTACCATTTTAATATTGTAAAGCATTTTGTGATTTTTATATGTGATAGGTGGTATAGACATAAATGTATTATTATTATTATATGTAATTTATATGTGTAAATTAATATAATAATAAGTTTAACCGAATAGTATTTCTGGAGACGTGCAAATTTCCTGCCTGCATCCATGCCACATGGAACAACTCAAAGCTTCTAAAAATATTGCCGTAAAGAGTGTGATTTGCGACACAACCAAACAAATTATGGAGCATAATATGAAACGATAGTTGTTTTTCTATCATCACATGATATATAGGCATATCGCACAGACCTACTATCATTGGTTGTTAACATTTGCTTTTGTTCCTCGTTCGAAACAGGGTAGACCCAGATAGCCCATTGCATAGTGACTTGCAGGTCTTAAAGGAAAAGGAAGGGGTCGACTACATTCTGCTCAATTTCTCTTATAAAGTAAGTATTGCTGACCATTCTCATCATGCATAATGTTCAAAAGCCATGTCTGGGCAAAGAATCATTCCGCCTATTCTCTTTTGTTGACAGGATAATTTTCCTTTTGACCCACCTTTTGTACGGGTAGTTTCACCCGTGCTTTCTGGAGGGTAAGTGTATTGAATGCTCTCCAACCCTCTCATTTAAAGCTAATGCACCAGAGTTTAAGTACCTCTTTTCTACAAGAGGCAATAGAGGAAATAATCCCTATTTCAGACAATGCAATTGCTTTTTTCAAAACTCATCATTGGGGCACTCAATTATCAATGCATAGTATTTAATTATCCATCCATCCATTTTCTTAAACGCTTTTCCTCTAGAGGGTCGCGGGATATTTATTAATAATAGTAATAATAATAATCCATGTTATCCTTTTCAGCTATGTTTTAGGAGGAG
>OMPB01086604.1:0-10456 GCA_900312615.1 Stylephorus chordatus | reverse complement strand
ACAACGTGTACACACACACACACACACACACACACACACACACACACACACACACACACACACACACACACACACACACACACACACACACACACACACACACACACACACACACACACACACACACGAACAAACACAAACACACACACACACACACACCTTCTTCACCATAATGAAAAGTTTGTTAAACATTTGAAATGGCCGAGATCAGAGCCTGAGCACTGATCTAATGTCAGGAGATGATGAAGAGAGCACCGGTCACGCAAGGTAACCGTTACATAATCCTCCCGCTTTATCTAAACAGATGTGCGTCTACATTGTCGCTCCTGCAGCCTGACTCAGCACAGCCTCGCAAAAAAGCACGCAACGCTCTATAAACGCTGGTGAACAGCCTTCCATTTTCCAGTTTGCAGCCAACCCCTGGCATCCCTTCTAAGCCCACATCATAAAGTAATGACTCGTCTAATATCTTTCAATTATCCTTCATCCTGACTTTGAAGTCTTCCTCACCTCCCTCAAGCGGTTATCTCTGCTTTGCCATTGTTTCAGGTCTTCCTTTAGACTTATCTTGTTTTATTCCAAATCATTCCCTTTCCTGCAGAACATCAACACGGCCTCCTTTTCTGATCGCTCTCTCACTCTGCCTCTCTCACTCTTGCTCACTCTCTCCCTTTCGCTCCCTCTCTGTGATGAAACAGGAATTCCTGAACTCAGCACTGCTGATTAAGCCTAAAAACAAACCCGACACAAGCGCGCACACACGCTACACGAGTGTGCACGTGACAGCACACACCACAAGCCTTTTAGCTAAAAGAGACAACGGAGCCTCCCGTTTTCCCTGTTAAAACACGTTCCCTCACAGATTCACAACCGCATGTACAGAAACTCACCGCTCCATCGTCCTGTACGCACCGAGGCATCGACGCTTGAGCTTGATATTCATGTTAAATAAATGCTAACCGAGCCCACAACACCCCTCCCCACTTCAAGCTCCTTATATCAGGCAAAACTGTAGTGTAATGTACACCTCCAGGCCAGGAGGAAGATTTATGCAACAGCTCCAGGGGAGACAAAAGACAGATGGCAGGCCAGAGAGCTGCAGACGGGAAGGCATGCCGACAAGGAAACCTGGCAGAGAGATTGGTGGTGAAGGGGTGTGTGTGCGTTTGTGTGCGTGCGTGCGTGCTTGCATGCATGCGGGGGCATTGGCAGCAGATACAAGCAAGCACTGGCGGCACGGGCGTGTGTGTGTGTGTGTGGCTGGCAGGACACAAAGTTGTGGGAGACGGTCAGATGAGAAGACGGCGCTCCAGGGCAGAGCAGGCTGACAGAACAGGCAGACAGAGCTGGCAGACAGAACACGCAGACAGTGCTGGCAGACAGAACAGGGCCACAGAACAGACATACAGATCAGGCAGACTGAACAGGGCCACAGATCAGGCAGAAAGAACAGGCAGACAGAACAGGCCGTCAGAGCAGGCCCACAGAACAGGCAGACAGAGCAGGCAGTCAGAGCAGGCAGACAGAACAGTGGGAGACGAGAGGTACAGACACAGGTGGCTGATCGGTCACTCTGCCGCATGTCAGTATAAACTGCTCAGTCTGCTGTGTGACATATGGTTCACATAACCACTTTTTACACTCTCAACGAGCATCCAAGGGTCCACACATTACAGCATGTTTACACAGACAATGTAGTGAACCTTCAATCCCTGATGTATGTGTTTCTCTATGGCTAAATAAGGCCAGGACTGGTGTACAGACCTCTTCCAGATCCAACCAGCAGCATACAGCTGATGTTAGCGCCGGGGTTTTGGTGCCAGTGGGGGCCGGACAAAACGATCTTGTTAATGTTATTTTACCCTCAAAGTGGTCCTGCCTCCCACTCCCAGCCATTATCAACATAGGAAATGTATGTTTGCATTGCCAAAGCAGGTATAGATTGGAATTTAAATAAAGTTGTATAAATAATAAGGGGAAAAAAAAGTAGGCTCCCCACGATAAGATGGAGAAATACAAAAACAGCCATTACTCGGCCAATTTGGAATGTTGCTGGCATGAATGTTCTGTCTTACATCACTTCACATAAGAGAAACAATGACCATAAGGAAGAATTAGGCCTGAACCATTTATCATACTGTGACCATATTTAAGAAAAGGTCATGGGGGAAGGTTACATAACGTGAATTTCTCAAGACATTAATGTCCAAGGATACAGTAATTGGTTATTAGGGTTCATAGGACATTGTGTCATGTAGCTCTTTAAGTGAGGTCTACGGGCTGAGGGTTCACGCAGCAGACACAAAGAGAGAGGTATGTTCCCTCATTACTGGAGTCTGAGGCAGATTATGAACTCTGGAATGTGAGCATTCGGTGTAGGGACAGTGTACGAGTGACAAATGGGGTTCACATTTTCTTTACTCATAATAATCCGCTCTCTGAACCATGTCTCGTTTTGATAGACCCACTGTAGCCTCTATATCTCAGCATTAGGCGGTTGTGTCAGTAGTCAGTAGAGAAGCGATGGGATTGACACCGAAGTTAGCGTTTCTAGATCTTACAAGGGAAAAAAAAAAAAAACTACAACAGTCGGGTTTCAGTTACCTAAATTCCAAAAAAAGTTGTGTTTTGTGCCTGCAACATTTTGTCATGCAATTGAGAGACCATAAATAGTATTTATTTAAATAATTTTAATAACCAAATAAACAGTTGGCTTCATTTCCCCTTCGTCCTGATGAACACTGAAAGCAAAACCAAAGGCTCTGCCACAGCAATCCTCAAATCAATGGACAAAGACAAAGCAGATGACTACTACAGAGAACCTGAAAATGTACCTTGCCACAAAGTTACAAAATCAAAGACACAAAAATATGGACCGTCATGAGTCACTAGTTTATAAATGTTTCATGTACACACATACATTTCAAATGATGTACACTCCAATGCAGTAGATAATTGGCACCATTTCATTTTGACGGCAGCACTAGGCTGCCGTCAAAATAGGCTCCAGATTTCATTCTTCACAGGCCACCTTCCAATGTTGTGAGGCTTACGGACATAAATAGAAACAGTAATAAAAGGTTGCGTATCGTCTGATTCAAGTACTTAGAAGAACCATTAACTATTGAAAGTTAGACCAGAGTGATATTACTAAAATACAGGGTGTACCCTGTATTTTAGTAAATTACCTGCTCTCTCATAGTCCCATATGGAACAAGGATTGGAGTCGTCTTTGTTGAGAGAAGGGTAGTAACCCCACAGAAGGGTACCCCACGGGGCTGAACCGAGGGCTGAGATGTGACTAGGGCCATGGCCCAGCCCTATGCTGGCACGGGCTAAATCTGAAGTTGTGGGAAGAGGCACGCTGGGCTTGATTACACAGAGGGTAAAAAGGTAAGGATCAAAGCTTGCTTCTGTGGAGCACATCCTCGCTCAGGCCACTTCTGCCAAACAGGTCGCCCTTTCAAAGGCTCCACTCTCCGGCTAAGTGGACCAGGAAATGGTCGGAACTCCAGAAGTCCGGTTGGCACAGAGGACAGGATAGAAAGCATTCCTCCCTACAGTTCAATGTTATCGCTTCCCTTTTGCTAATGGCATCAAAAAAAAAGAAGAAAAAAAAAAGAACGCAGACTGTGCAAAAAGCACTGAGAGGAGGCAGAGGCATTTCATTTCATCGAGGCACTTCTTCTGTGGTAAATATTTCATCTCTGTAGCCGTTCTCATCCGCACTTGTGAGGGGCTCTTCATGCCAGGTCACAGAGAGCTTTCCACAGCAGACCGCAGCAGTGGAAATAAAAAAAGAAGTGATGGTGCTGAAATGCTTTCAGAATAACATGTCTGTGTGACGCAGAGCATAAAAGGTTCATATAACAGTGCGAGGTCATGTCTAATCTATATTTAATAGTACGGAGCATTTCCCGTTCGCATATTCGATGAATACAAATGAGAAATAATTAAATACAACTATATGCCATCATCGGAAGTTCAAATATACAGGAGGTTCAAATATCCCTTGTTATTATGCAGAATAACATTTACATGTTAAGAGGCAGGGTGATGGCTGATTAAACTAGCCCATTATTTGCACGTCACATCAACCCGGGGTATGAACAGCACTCAAAGACAGAAAAGAAAATGGAAACAGTGAAAATATCTATCATGAATAATGCAGCCCTGAACACCATCCTATGTTTCTTCTTCTTCTTCATCTTCACATTTTAGTGCAACTCTAGGGGCGGCTGTGGCTCAGGGGGTAGAGTGGGTCGTCTGCTTATCGGAAGGTTGGTGGTTTGATCCCCGGCTCCTCCTGTCTGCATGTCGAAGTGTCCTTGGGCAAGATACTGAACCCCAAATTGCTCCTGATGAGCAGATGGTGGCTTGCTTGGTAGCTTTGGCCATGAGTGTGTGAATGGGTGAATGTTGGCATGAACTGTAAAGAGCTTTGAGTACTCGTAGAGTAGAAAAGCACTATATAAATGCAGATCATTTACCATTTAGAAAACAAACCCATCGGCCACATCAGAGTTCTGGTATTAATATGATACCAAAAAAGCTTCTGCTGAGAAGTTTGAACTACAAATCCACTATCATATACAACACGGCATCGGACTGTGGGGTTAAGCGCAGAGACTGGAATAGTTTGGATTTAATGGTAGAAATGGGAGATATCTTGGAGGTTCTCTAGGCTTTTCTACATCCGACAGTAGGTTCCTTCTCCCTAAACATCATTTAGGGAGGATTATTACGGTTTTAAAAAGCCTCACAGCATTATTAACGCTTTTTACGTCTTTTAAAAATGGCAATACTAAATCGCCTTTACCTCCCTCTGCCGAGTCAATTTAAAACAAAAATGTTGGATCACGGAGGGTGCACACTGCACACCAGAACAGAGGTTGTGTCAGAAAGGTGCCAATTAAAGTAGAACTTGTATTTGTTACTGCCGCTATTTAACAGTGTCTGCGTCTTTATAGAACTTTGGAAAATAGAGGCAAGAGATTATAACCATGTTCAGTAAGAATCTGGCCTGCCAATAGCATTATATGAGGTATAGGTCTTTATCAGAGGAATTAAAAGAACTCCACCAAACAGTGTAGCTTACCCTGCAGATCATAGATGACATCCATGGATGCAGACCAGGAATAGCGATCCATTCCCACTTCCGGTAGGGAGGACGGCAGAGCCTCCAACTCATAAGCACCACGTTTCTTCCAGTATAGGAACATCTTGAGCTTGATGACTATTTAAGGCTTAAAAAGTATGAAAGTGTAAAAAAAAAAAAAAAAGAAAAGCCTACCATCATTTTTCTTCCGTTAAACGTTGGTGGAGAAGAGTTACGTCTCCAACCGACCAAAACAAACTAACAAAGGAAACACCATCTGAACCTCAGGCCCACACTCCCAAGTCATTCTAATCTGCCATCTTGAAAATATAACTCCCAACATCCAAGTGGTTTCACGATTCTTCCAACTGCCAGCACATCTTTTCAATAAAACAATCATCCAGCCAAGCTACACAACAGCAGCTTTGATCGTTCCTCCTCAATCCTGGTTTTTTAGGAATTTTTTTTTTTTAAATGTATCAAAGCTTTCGTTCATCGACGCAATTAAATCCTATCTAAATCCAATGATGGCTTGACATCCTAAACAAGCCGTACTAAAACCAATGTGGTCTCCAAGAAGCTGGTGGAGCTGGAAAACACTGTTAAATGTTTTGACTGCCATCCAGCCTCCTCCCTGATGTTTCTATTCAAATTATTCCATTCAAGTGAGATCCTGACGGCGTCCCCGTTTTTAAAACAAAACCTTATAAAATGACTGAAAACCACTATCTTTAAGTTACTCAAGGTTTAGCCAAATGACTCCTAGAAGCAAGTGAGACTTTGCAATTGCTGTGTCCTACTCAAGAGGCTCGACCCAAACTTCAGCCATGGTAGACTTTCTCCAACTCTGTTACATTTGTGTGTGAGACAAGCTGTTCATGTAGAAGACCTGTGTAGGGTTTTTGGAAAAAAAAGGGGGGTGGTGGTGGGGGGGGGACTCGAGCCAGTCCAGTAGACAAGTGTAGTATTCATGCAGAGGTGAGTTGCATGCTGGGAAGGGCAATCTGGGCCAATGGCCTTTACACAAACTGATACAAAGATCTCTTTTGAAACCTCCGCCTACATCCAGAGTGGACTTTCTTTATGATTTGCGCAAACTGTAAAAGGCTGACATTTTTCTGCATTAATTAAAGCCCTCGCCCTTTATGTCATGAAAGATGTATTCCTTTGTATTGGCTGGGCTCAGCAGTTTGTGGAAATATTAAACGGGATCAGACAATGTCCCTCTTTAAGGCAATTTAGAAAGACAATATAAAAAGATTTTTCTAATGTCTGTAAAAACAGACAGGGGTTAAAACCACACACGCAGATAGACCGCAGCAACCAGCCATAACATTTTCCCCCAGTGTTGCTATTATGCATCTAAAATGGGAGAAGGAATACTGCGAGAATGTACCGAGCCGAACGGGGGAAGGGAGAAACGTCGTCACACACAAACGACCCAAATGTCCAATTTTGGGATAAGAAATTAGAGGGTAGAATGGGAGCTAGTTGGCTGCTCAGCCCTGGGTTCGGCAGACATATGGTAATAATCCCAACCAGTTTTGAGCATGGGGCTTCCTTTTAATGAAGAGAGCAGTCGTGCAGCAGGAGAACTGAGCTGCAAACACAGGGGCCAATTTCCACCTACTGCACAAACAAAGGGGGGGGGGTTCTAATGGGGTATCCAACCATCTCTTTCATCATCCCTTGTTCACAAAGGCCTCTATTAAGAGGGCAATATTTATGGACATATCTCGTGGTCTATAAAAAGAGCCCGCTATTGTGGTACGGATTTATAAATGAGCTGTGATCGGGCCCACGTTAAACATTATGTGAAATTAAAAAGGAATTGTTTTCAGAAACGTTCCGTCCAGATTACAGATTGGCCTTTCATTGGTGTGCAGATATTAAATGATGTCTGTTGCACTCGGCTCCGGATGCTTCTCATTTCGTTGCATGATTCAAAACATGATTTAAAACATGAATACGAGTTTGTTTCGGTGGGTATGTGATTGGATCCTTAAGGACTTCATTGGATCGTGAGGATGTGACAAAAGATACTTGCCAGCCGTGCGTTGGCCCTCCGCAAGGTTTCTACGAGAGGAAGCGAAACGTGATTATGTTATTGGTTGAAAGTCAGCCCTGCCATCTTTGACAAGACACAGAAAAAACAAAAGAGTCTGCCATAAAGGAAGTTATGTTGATTACACATGGATGTCCATGAACTAACCAACAGATTCCTTTTTTAATATTTTGGCATACTTTGTTGAATAGGTCAATTATACGACGATGGAAATGAGCCAACAGGGTGAAAAGGTATTTCATAGTGTCTTTAAAAACATTCTGTGAGCGTATGAGGACAGAAGGAATAGCATAGAGGTTTGTAACACCAGACTGAATAAGTTAGGCCCTCATCACACCAGCTCATGTATTAATGGGGTGTTTGAGAAATGAGTGTCCGACCAAGTGTGAGCATAGTAAGACTGTAAATGAGTCTGTACCAGCATGTGCACTGGGGAAAGACTGCATAAGCCGTAGTGTTGACAGAGCGAGTGCAGTTGAAGGCTTGTGCGTGCCCATGCGGAGAAGGTTTGGGGTTATATTTAGCAAGGTGGCCCATCTCGCAGACTGGTTTTAACCCTTCACTTACATTCCCAGACTTGGGAACACAAAAGAGAGACTTTATTATCCCAAGTAAAAGGGAGAGCAAACTTGTTTCGCTCGGAACACACGGCACAAAAACGACGCTGGTTATATAATGGGGGAGAGCCGATTGTCATCACAAAATCTCGCGTACATACTTACCTAAGTTAGTTTTGTTATTTAAGAGCAATACGTTTGAGGCTGTGCCCGTCCTCATCCATCAACACGCACATTGCTTGTTTACTTTTCTTTAGGGATCCATTTCATACCTGGCCTGGAGGTGCTTTCCTTTGTTTTGGTATGTACTGTATTGTCCACTCACTTAAGCCTCGCAGGAGCGGTTCACTTTCACATTTTTAAGACTTGGAAAAATACGCCTGTCACAAAGATTGCAATGAAAAAGGCATCAATCTTAATAACCCAATAAATAAATGATTGCATGTAACAACAACAAATGATGAGCTTCTCTACTGCCTTGCTTTTACATCCCTGCTGTTGTCCTGTCAAACGGCATTGTGACATGCAGCGGGCCTTGGCACTGCAAACAGCCATCAGGCCCGTGGGCGGCCATTGTCCAGGTGGTCCAACACGTGGTTCACATGGCACGACAATAGCATTTTTGGAGGTACTCTTAAGCCTTTGTGCGGTAACAAACGAAAGCCACCATCACATGGGTTTGGGCTCCATCATGTGCCAAACAGGTTGTGGAGAGAGCCACACAAGTAGATTGCTCGCAAACATATCATTTTCAATGTTCATACAGCTCCTGTATCAAGGGGGGACGACAGCACATCAACTTGATGAGAAACAATCTGAATACAATTGCAGTGGGAGCCGCCTGGTAGAAGCTCACCAATAACAGCCTTGGCAGAAATCTAAATGCTTATTCCATGAAAAGTATGGTTATTTCCACGAGGGAGGCTGTAATATATTAGTAAACAGTCATTTAGTTAAGGTGGGAGCAAGATGGTAGATATAATCAGGAATAACCATTTCCCATTTTGCTTGGAAAGTTCCAAGTATAGTATGCAGGTCCCTAACCTCAACAACGCCCCAAAGACATATAAACAGTTTTAAGTGATACAGTACACCATTGACCCTTTTCTGTAAGGAGTTTTTTTTCCCAACAAACAATAATGATGACAGTAATGTTCACAAATACATTGATAAATAAATAAATATGGTTCAAGCTAAAAAATGAATCAAACGCAGACAAATTACTACACAGGACAACCCTAAAAAGGAATATAGGTCAAGTGAAATAAGTGGCAAAAACCTACAAGCAAATCAGAGCCCTTTGGCTCGGCTTAATTCTTTGTACAATGCTGTACAACAGCCAATACCAGTGAAGATTATACCCCTTTCAGGCAGGGCACCATCTAAGGAACAAACCCCTCTATTCATGTGAGCACAAATGCGCTAGCAGATAAACAACCTACACAAAGTATAGGTGAAAAGACCACTAGCACCTACTGCAGCGGTATCTGATGTTTTTTTTAAGAGCAAGGCATGATGGGACAATATGTTGAGGGAGGGGGGGGGTGGTTTGGCCTCCAGCTGTGAGCATATGTTTCAGCAGATGACTTCATCGTTGACTGACAACATAGGAAAATAACTGCAAAGAGGAGTGGAAGGCATTAGTTTACAATCTTGGAGAATGTTCTGTCCCCAATTTGACAGTGGAACCAAATCATACCCGTGCACTAAGGGATTCACCTTTCAGTAGTCCGTTTAATTAGCACAAACTTGAGAAACGTCTTATTTTCCATGCCGTGAGAATAGCCAAACCATGTGACAACCAAAAGACCACCAGACCTTTTGAAGGTGTGGCGGTTTCTCTAAAAGGCTGATGACAATGGTTGCGATACTACTGTACATGTTCAGTACAAATTGTGATCTTGTTCCACCATAAAAATGTTATAAAAATACATATCATTTTTATACAGCTTGATGATGCCATTGTATGACCAGGAATCACACTATTATGTAGAGTTTATTTTAGCCCACTGGCAACACCAATAACCGCATGAAAGGAAACTCTAAAATAAAAATGTAAAAGTCTCACAATTATTCTGCAATGAGACCAAAACAGGCATGCTTTGACTAGTTATGCTTGAGCAGTAAAAGTCTACGGTGAGAAGCGAAAAAAGCAGAACAAACTCTAGCAAAGTACAAACAGGAAAAAGACAGAAAAGTATAAGAGAGGAAATACTGAGGAAATTACTGTAGGAAAAAAATGGGAATGGAAAGAGTCTGAAGAATATCTAAATAGTTACGATCCACCATGGCAGATAAACCTAGATTATACCGGTGGCTGGAGTTTTGCGGCCATGTGTCTAGGACATTGGAGCTCCAGAAGGTGATTCTTCAGATCTTCAGAACAGGCTCTTAAGATATCTATATACTGGCACTGAGTCCTATCCACCTTTGGGGGATGCTCCTTATTCATGTGAAAGCCTTCACTTAGGAAGTTAAGGAAAGCAAGCTCATTGATTTAAATTGATGGTGTTAAAATGACAATTTTAAAAATGCATTGTCCCTACGCGTTTACTGGACAAAAACCAAACAAGACATCTGGTCCCAGATTAGACTAGTGTGTTTAAGACAGGATTCAGGAACATTGAAATGTTCCAGACTCAACCAATTAGGTCGCTCAAGATTAACTCCGTACTGACCTTGCCTACCCTATTTATACACATGGCTGACCACACTGTTGTAATTTGAAGAATACAT
>OMPB01086515.1:6838-17030 GCA_900312615.1 Stylephorus chordatus | reverse complement strand
CATAGTAATTTTAATTTTATTTTATTTTATTTAATGCTCGCCTTTTATACCTTTCTTTTTTGATTAGATATCTAATGCACCTTAAGAGATCCCAAATCTCATTGTATGCAAATATAATGACAATAAAGTACATTCTATTCTATTCATTACTCAAGTCAAAGTGTAGATACACCTGCTCAAATATTACTCGGGTGAAAGTTGTGCAGTGGCATTTTTTACTTGAGTTACTGGAGTACTTGCTTTTAAAAATAGTATTCAAAAGTACATTTTCTTTTTAATGTCAATGCATTATTGTATTGTTTCTACGATGCATTTACAGAAGCTCGTAACTCTCTGAAAACCACCTCCTGAATGCACCGACTTGCTTGTAGAACCACTAATGTGCTACAGAAATGTCAGCATAGAAATGCAATTGAATCGAAAAAAGGCCAGCCATTATCATTTTCATTAATTTAAACATTTTTCCCCCACAAGTGTTCTGATACAACATAAGTAACATACTGAAATAAATTGTCTGAAAGCTAACAACTAATTAAAGACATTTTAATCAAAAGGATAAATGTTAGCCATGTCCTGCCTTCATGAGACAGGCCATTAGTGATAGCTTACATAAAATGTAATGTTAGTAGGCTAGGCTATTTTTACTAATATTAGATAACATAAGCAACACATACCGTTATCATTGCCTTGTAAAACAGTTGGATGACCCTTCGCTAAAATTCCATAAAATTGCATCTGATCAATCCTAGCATAAACACAAGCTCAGGCAACTTCAAAATTAGCAAGCGGGCTACCGTAAGCTAACTTTTACATATCTCAACATGCTTTTTCAGGTTGGACGTCTGGTTTTTGAATGCAGCGATGTAGTTCATGTGTGGTAAGCAGAGCAGACATTTTAAATGATCATTTAAAATTTCACGAATCTCAAACATGGGCTTGAATATGGCCATGTTTTTGCCATTTGCCATCATTACCACTGCCCAGTACGAATTGAAATGTTCAATGATTTGCGCGACAAGCAAGCACTTCAAACTTGACAGACAGTGTAGTAGGAGTAAGCTACTATGGTTGGTTTTACTCCTGTGAGGAACACAGCATGTGGCCAATCAAATTTTAGAAAAAAAATAAAATAAAATATACATTAAACTGCTGACTTCAAAGCAATGCTTACAAGTAACGAGTAATGACAAACTTTCTAATGTAGTGGAGTAAAAGTTATACGTTTCCAAAAAATATACAGTGTAAAGTACAGATACTCGGAAAAAATGTACTTGAGTACAGTACTCAAGTAAATATACTTCATTATTAGAAAAGTTGTCGCAAAGTTAGGTCACTTCAAAATGGCTTCCATTGCCACACTGTATTTAGGACTCTTTGATCATGATCTACCCTGACCTGTCTACACCTCAGATTTATTTCCCCTAATCCAATCCAATCAAATCAATTTCAATCACAATGTTTTTTCACCCCCAGTAAGGTCCTTGCCATAATAGCTTGTACTGCAATGGAAGCTGAATGAATGGGCTGTTGGCAGCCTAGCCTCTGTACAAGCTGTAGAGAGATTTTGTTTAAGCCACTGACCTTGTCCTCATACAACATTGGCGAAGACATATTGTTAGATGTAGGCCACAGTTGTTGTATCCCGACCTCGTATATCACTGTAATAGACGAACCAAAGTGTTAAATTTTTTTAGTTAAACGGATGTCCTTTTAAAACTAGCACTGTTTAAGCCTTAGTGCAGCAGTCCTAGGTAAGTTTGAGTCCTGAGGCTTTTGCATACTTTAATTGAAAATATTGTCAAACATCACGTTTCATTCGGGTAACAGAGAAAGGTTTCAAGCTTTTCAAATTTCCAAAATGTGCAGTATTGTGTGTTGTTTTTTTTAAGCCAATGTTTGTTTTCTTCCAGCGGTTTAGTCAGAAGTCACTTAATGACCGCAGAAAATTAAATAAAACACCTGGAAGGATAAAAAGCATACAGTATCTGTTGAACGGCGTGCTCTGTGTGCTAAAGCTAACACTGAGTTCTCTAATGTTTTGTAAGCATAAGCAGAAGATGCCAGGCTGCCCCTGCGGGATCCTGGCGATGCCTGTTAATGTCACAGCAATCACAGCCAGGCTGCAGTTGCCCCTGCCCTCGGCACGCAAACCCCAAAGAGATGCAGAGAGGGAACCCCCACCCCACACTGGGGCAACGGAGGGGTGTGTGGTCAGGGGGAGGACACGCAGATGGATCGAATCCATGCGGCACGATCCCTGGATCCAGAGTGCTACCCATGCCACGTCTTTGAGGGGCAAGTGTAGCAGTCTCGTGGCCTTTAGAGGATTACAGAGACACTCGATCGAGCCCATTAAGATCAACTAACCCTATAACAGCTAGGGCTGTGGCTCAAGGGACCTATAACCAGAGCAGGCTGAGTAGGTTGATGGCAAATGAGAAATAAATGGATGTGTTCACATGTTTGCGGTCGTAAATCAGCCAGCTGGTTTAACCTTTAGCTAGCTGGTTTAACCTTCGTGCGGAATCTGGGCTGCATGCAGCCCTGCAGCTGGGAGCGCTGCGGCACGTTAGGGTCCCACTTCTGTATTGCAACAACTGATGGAGTGCAAGAAACCCCACAGAGTCTGGTGTGTTCACTCGCATATGAATGATGGGCAGGAAAACAGCAAAAGATGTGTACATGCACGCGCACGCACACTCATTCCAGCAGGGCATATACCCTCCTCTTTCTATCAAGCAAGGAGCACCCAGAGGAACATATTAACATTTCGAAAGTAGGCTAATTAGACAATTTTAATGCTTATAGTGTCGTTGGGAGTGTGTGTGAGGTTTTGTGTGTGTGTGTGTGTGTGTGTGTGTGTGTGTGTGTGTGTGTGTGTGTGTGTGTGTGTTTCCACCAGTAATGCTCTCGCAGGATGTGAAGCAAATCAATCAATCTGCCACTCACAATTACCAGGCTATTAATAACAAAATGCTACATTGTTCTCTCCACAACCACCATTACTACTGTAACGACTCCACTAGGAAAATACTTTTATCGCCATATCAATAACTCAGCCCTGAGCAGTAAACAGCATTTGCATGCTTTAGATGGAGGTGCTGAAAATGGCCCCATTGGTTATGTATCTGTTTCCTAATGTATTTTGAGACAGCGGTTGGATCAAGGGTCTGTCTCTCTGTCATCGCTGTGGTGGTACTGACAGCACCAACTGGAACTCATTCATCACCCGCACACAATCCTGACTACCACTGGCGGATTACGATGACACAGCGATGTTCAAAACATACGGCAGGGACGTGTGAGTGAAACATCTTCAACAACTCGGTAACATGAGACATAAGGCAGCCAGCCAATTTGGGAATGTAATGAAGTTGGATTTGGGTAATTATGTCAATATTCCGAAAACTGCAGTTAAGTTAAGTCAGGCACATGTGTGCACATGGGTGTGGGCTTACATGCCGGCCACATACTGGCAACACATTGGCGTAAGCTTCATACTCGTATACTTTCAGAGAGGACGCGTTCTTAGAATAGTGTGATGGATCAGTGGATACAGGGTTGAGGAGTGAGAATGTCATTGTATGTCACAGTAGCATTCTCAGACACAGTTCCAAAGGTTAGCTGTAAGTCCTGACATAAGGAATGTTACGTAATCAAACCCTTAAAAAAAAAAAAAAAAAAAAAAGACAGGTTGCACACAACCTGACGTCAGGTTGAAGTGTCCAATTGGGACAAATCCTCCTTCAGCATTGGACCTGCCCCCGTAAGCCTCCACTGAGCTGGCCAATCAGAGTCATGTGGGAGGGTCCAGCAGCCAAGATCTCGTGTTACAGCCAGAGGCTGAAAATCGGCTCGCTGAGGATATTTGTGAACGCCGGTATGTCATAACTATGGGGTTTTTTGAGCTGAAAATCATGCAAAGCTACTCTGTAGGTGTTCAAAACTCACTTAATGATAGGTAAAACTGAGTATAATAGATCTCCTTTAAGAAAGAACTTAGGAAGATATTGGTGAATGAGGCCCATTGTCTGTTAAAGTTCTTAATAAATCAAAGTCTGCAGTCGCCAAATGGCGACTGCTCTGACGGTCCTCCGCTCGTCTGCTTCTGTGTATGTTTGGTCTGGTCACTGTTCTTAAATAGGCAGGTGAGAGAGAGTTATCATTAATTAGTACTGATTTCTCTCACCTGCCTTTGGCATCGGGCCCCATTGGCGACGCCCCCTCCACAATTGTTTTATTCAAACACTCCACCAGACCGTCGGTCTGCGAGTGGTACACGCTTGTCCGCACCCTTCTTATTCTCAATAATCCGTACAGCTCCCACATTGTACCTGACATAAATTGTGTGCCCTGTTTTGCATCATTTGAATGAAGACAGAAGAATCAATTCAGTTTTACTGTCGTTCCACACATAACTTACAGAGTACAAGAAAAACAAACATTTATAGTAACAGTAAATAAGCCACACCCCCCCAGATGATCAGTTCATTGAGAACAACTGAGAAGTTGTATAGCTGCAACACACTCCCGGCCGATGAGAATGACTCCGGTCAGCTCATCACTAATTCAATTCGAGAGGATAAAGGAGTTGTACAGGTCTTCTCAGAATGAGCTTGGAAGGAAGCATGACAAGGCAAGAACGTACTGTTCCATCTCTACCTCAGTAGACTTCTGCGATTCTTCCCATTGTCCAAAGATATTTAGGTAATTTATCCTCAGTGGGCAGATCTCAGTTCCATGAGATATTCTTTTCTCCAGCTTGTCCAAAATCCATTCAGAATCCTTTGCCTATATCTCCACCGCTTGCTCACCTGGTATCTCTCTTCCTTGAACTGGACAGACTTTTCAAACAACTGCATTGTCTCCTCGTCACATTTCTTTGTTTCTCTTTCTGTTATAATCCCGATGGATTCAGTTTCCCAGAAGTGCGTTATTTATTTGTTCTTCCAGCACTTCCAACACTCACATGCAGAGATCCGAATTTACTATCTAATGCAACCAGTGATTCAGAGAGATACTCTAATTTTCCAGACACAACTTTCCAATAATGATCACCTCCAATTAACACTCCGAGTTCTTGCATTTCCATTCCACTTACAGCAGTGTCAGCAAGTTGCATACCTTTGCACTCCAGCTCTCTGCGTACTTCCTCTCATGATAGAAGTACACACACGAGGGGTTTCTAGAACATCTATATCTACACTTTGGCCCGTTTCTGATGTTGCTCAATGTTAGTTTTACTTTATTACAAGTTATACGTTTTGGTTCACTGGAGCCAAAAGTGTCTAGTATCAGAGTCTCTTCTTCTCCTATTTTGGGAAGGTTGAGCGCATAGGAGATATCTTTATGCACAAAGCTCCCTCCGTCTAATAGACAGCGGGAGAGTTGTCTTTTCACTTGAGTCTCCATCCAGACTGTTGCAGTTTGGAGGAAGACTGTTCCTCTTCTTGATTCAATGGGAGACACCGAAACCACTGCATCCGATGTCCCGTTTTTGTTTGTTGATTCATTTCCATCATAGGAGCAAAGAGCCTTGTGGTGTCGTCGTTTACAGTTTTCACAAGAAATGCCTTTAGTACGACAATCCTTGGCAACATGTCTGGTTCCAAAACACACAAAGCATCTTCCTTGTTTTTTCATCTTTTCTCTTTTTTCCGGCACAGACATTTCATTGCACTGTTTAGACATGTGGTCATATTTCTCACAAAAGAAACAAAATTGTCTGTCTTGATTCGCAGCATAAAGAGATGTTGTCATCATATTTGGTCTTTTTGTGCGCATTTCCCATGCACTGCGAGTTTCTTTTTCACGTTCTTTACTTGTGCGCTCTTTTGCGCTCTTTGTTATGTTAGATGTACGCTCTTGGTTGTCCACTTCCTTCTGAATGGAGTTCATCAGCTCCTCCACTTTCCAGACATCATCTTCATCCTTTTGTCGGCTAAACTCCAGAGTCATTTCCTCGGGTATAAGTTTCATCAGAATAGGGCATAATAAACTACCATATGTGTCAGAAACGACTCCCATAGAAGCCAAACTACGGATCTGTATCTCACAGTTATCATACAAATATCATAGTGCTGTTACATCGCTGGCAATTTTTACAGGATTAAGATTCAAAAGTTTGGTCATGTGAGCATTAATTACCAGATCCTTTCGGCCAAACCTGTTCTGCAGCAATTGAATGGCATTATCATAATTGGCTTCAGTCAATGGCAATCCTGCGACCACATTAGACGCTGCTCCAATGAGATATGACCTCAGATAGCTGAACTTGTCTGTTTTTGTTAGGTTAGGGATTTTGGTGTACAGCCGTCTCAAACTGCCCCCAGAAATACTGCCACTGGCTGATATCTGGCAGTTTCACATTTACACACGTGCACATCGCTCAAATGGTCTGATGAGGTCCATGCCTATGCGGCGAAACGGAACCTCCATTAATGGTAATGGGCGCAAAGACGCTTTGGGAATGGCTGCCTGGTTAACAGGTTGGCATTCTGAGCAGGAGGCACACCATTGGGATATGTCCCACCAGATGCCTGGCCAATAGAATCGGGCCATCATCCACTTTAGTGTTTTGCTATATCCCATGTGCCCCACCATTGGGTTATAGAGAGCCGCCTGAAAAAATTATTTCCCAGCTGCTCATAGGTACCAAAAACTGGGTATTTTCCTCTCCTGTTTGACTCACTCTATATAATCTGTCCCTCCATATAATAAAGTGTGGGAATGAAACTGCTCTGTCTGAGCGTACCATTTGACCATCAATAGAAATCACTTCGAAGGCAGAGCGTAGAGTACTGTCTCGAGACTGCTCCAGGGGAAAATCTTCCACAGCGGATAATTGAGGGGCCGGCGAAACCTCCAACAGAGTTTCCTCCAATACTTTGCGCCAACAGCCAGCCTCCCTCCAGCAAAGCAAGAGGCAATAACAAGAAAACAGGCCGAGTTTATTGCCAAGGACATGCATCCTATAAGCATTGTGGATGGTGAGGGATTTGCCGATTTATGTCAGGAAATGGAACTGTGCTATAAAGTGCCTTCTCGGGGGACGGTGACTAATAGAATAGTGAAACTCTATGATCCCACAAGAGCAAACCTAAAAACGATCCTCAAAGACAAGCGTGTGGCACTAACCACAGATGGCTGGACCTCGTTGGCCACTGATGCATACGTGACAGTGACAGCTCACGTAATGTCAGATGAATGGAAAATCCAGGACTATATCCTGTCAACGCGTGAGTTGCGGGGCCGGCACGATGCGTCACACATCGCCGATGCAATCTGTGACTCCTTGGCTGGCTTTAGTGTTAAACGCGATGCGCTGAATTACGTAAATGCCATCACATCTATGGGAGCCAAACACATCCATTGTGTGGCTCACACAATAAATCTGGCAGTCCGCAAGGGGCTCAAGATCAGGGGAAACTCACCAGACTCAAACAAACTCGCAAAGTCTCCCACTGATAGCTGTCTCCTCCCACAACACAAACTCATCAACGACTGTCCAACTCGCTGGAACAGCACATACAATAGAGTGTGCCGTGCATCTGAACAACAGGCTGCTGTTGCTGCAGTTATTCTGGAGAAAAAACTGTCCCGCCTTGAATTGACAACAAATGACTGGAGAATGATGGAACAAGTTAGAGAGGTTCTAAAGCCATTCAAGGTGGCAACCAAAGCTTTGTCAGCAGACAAATACCCAACAGCATCTGCTGTATTGGCATTGCAGCTCATTCTGTCACAGCTACGGAAACCTATCCCTGGTGAACTCCCGGCAGTGCGAGATGTGAGAAAGAAGAAACATTGTTCGGCTGGCGAAGGAGAAGTTGGTGATCCCTGGCACTTCGGTGAGATCAGAACGGGTGTTTTCCTCCGCTGGCAACATTGTCAACAAAAAATGTTCTGCCCTGGACCCAGAGCAAGTGGATCGCCTGGTTTTCCTTGCCAATAACCTCCCGTAATACTTTCAACTCCATTTTGCTGTTTCAATAGCCTGCGAGCGTCAAACATAGGCTATACCCAACCCACACATGGAGAGGCAGTTAAAGGTCCCGATTGTAAAAATGGCTTTTTCCAGTTTTCCATTGTTTTCACGCAATGTGGGGTTGTTACAACACTGACAAAATGTGAAATCTGTACCAAGTGCAGTTTCTGCTGTTCAGCTGTGACAAGAACTCTCCCTACTGAAACAAGCCGTTCAGAATTGACTGGATCTGTGATGTGTAAGAGGCGCTGACCAATCACTGTTAAGCTAATATCTGCATCCCACAGCCCCTACTAGCCCCGGTTATAGCCACCGCCCACAATCACAATCGGTGCAAGCAAATGCAACTGAAGTTCAACAGTGATTCGAGTAAGTTGGCATAACATTAAAATTATGAGCAAAACGGGCAAGAAATGTGCTGTTGCTAAGCAGTGAATACGTCCTTGCACTCGTTTCCTAACAATATTGTGCTCCACAAGCAATGGGCCAAGTTCATTTTTTGAGAACTGCTGTCCCAACTTCTCATATTCGGGTGTGTGCGGCACATTTTTGCAAAGAAGACATTGAGAATCAAGGACTTATATAATGCTGGGGCGATTTCCAGGCATTTGCTAATGGAGGGAGCTGTAACAAGTCTTCCGGACCCGAAAGAAAGCATCGAATCAGTAAGTACATAAGTCGTAATTAGTATGGGCAGAGCCCAGCCAAAAACAGCTTGTACGTTGGAAGCACAGAAAGAGGTGCACCAAAGCACCAAAACCTTACAGATGTGTTCCATAGACTCACAGGAATCGTTTAAAATTGCTCAAAAGTGAACAATAGTGGACCTTTAAAAAAACAAAAACACCCATGTTTCACTCTGAAAATGCTGCCCTGCTCCCAAACTAAGTACCACAGTTAAAAATGAATGTAACACTGGTAGCAGCAGCAACAATGCTGTTCTCCCTGTGAAGTGCTATGGCAGGTATGGTGTTCTACAGGGGGGGATGGTTTCTTTACTCTTCTTCAGATGGTCAAGATACTTCCGTCATTGTAATTTGATTTTTTTACTGAGCTTGGGCTGCACTTCCAACACTCCTGCACCATTATTGACCTTCTCTGTGGAGAAGACGCGAGAAGGCTGTTCGGCAGGACGCGATACAAACGGGGACATTACATCTGAGGAGACCTTGGGACCGGATATAAGGAAATGGAAAATTTTGTTTAATTTAGCTGGAATTACTTTTTAGTGTGATAACCCTTCTCTCCACATACCAACCAAAATTGATACCTTCAAAGCGTAAGAAGCGATGAGTAATGACACCTCAGGGGAAATGTAGTCTCACACAGATTCCCTAAGTGATACGGTCTCCTCGGGGTCACTAAACTGCATCACAGTTCAGTCCTCTCCCATCTCTCTGCAGATCAGCATTTCCTTGCTAATTGCAGTGCAACACAAACTGCGTTTCATCATAATTGTGTTTCTTCCTCGTCCAAATCCCTCTGAGAAATCTGTCAGCCCTGATGTGACTGTATAGTGCCGACTTAGAGCCTTGCTATTTTAATATGCAAGACTGCGTATTAATACAATAATCCATTATTAACTGAGTAGCCCGTTCATACATAATACACATCATACATATAAACATATGCTGGCAACTAAATACATCTGACAATATAGTTGTATTTTTAAAGTACTTTTGTTGTCACGTTAGAAGGTAATCTTTTGAACAGCACATCCAAAATGTCCATCTTTCGTTGACTGTTTACGTATAATTACTTAGATGATCAGGTCTCCTTGACAAACACATGATTCTCTCAAAGCTCATGAGTACACAGTACGTTGTTTAATATAGACACAATCATAACACAATGACACAAGCTTCCCCATTCATTTCTCAAAGTTCCTCAACCCAAAGCAACGGTGGCATTCAAATCCCAGACCAAAACAAATGCATCTACCTTGCTTCTTCCTCTTGGTCCCACACAGTAGCCCTGCCATGTTTCCTCCTACAAATGGTAAAAGCTTGCGATTCCAAAATGTCAACGGCGAGTAAAAAGAGGGATTTTGCCGTAGGGTGAGTGTGTGTATATGTTGTGTGCATGTGAAAATGTGTGTGTGTGTGTGTAGGGGGCGGAGGGGGGGCTGTAGACGGTGGGTCTGAGCAGTGGCAGGGGGGCGTTGTCATGTATTTATTTCTGTCACGGCCCCCCCCCCCCCCCCAC